>APFE030404136.1:9038-37319 GCA_000404065.3 Pinus taeda
ATACCCAATCACCTACATCAAAACTTCTTTCACTGCGATGTTGATATGCTTGTTGTTTCATTCTATTCTGCGCCAACATGAGGTTGTCCTTTAAGAGTTGGAGAACTTGTTGTTGATGCTCGATGTGATGTTCCACTGCTTGAACCTTAGAACATTATCTTAAATATGATGTGATGGATGGTGGCTAATATCCATAAAGTGCCATAAATGGGGTCATTTTTGTTGCTGTATGGAAGAAAGTGTTATACCACCATTTAGCCAGAGGCAACCATTTGCCCCATTGTGCTTGTTTATCAGATACAAAGCAACGAAGATATCCTTCCAAACATTTGTTTACTATCTCTGTTTTCCCATCAGATTGAGGATGATAATATGAGCTATGAGCTAACTCAGTACCAAGACAAGAAAATAATTTTATCCAAATATTTCGTGTAAAAATGGGATCCCTATCACTTGCAATAATCTTTGGGTTTCCATGTAGATTTTGAATTGTTTCCATAAATGTCATAGAAACTGTATTGGCTTTAAATGGATGTGATAATGCACAAAAGTGTGCATACTTGGTAAGTCTGTCAACTACCACCATGATGACACTCTTTCCCTCAGACTTGGGTAAACCATTGAAACCTCCTCCCAACGTTGGCTTGGAATGGATAAAGGTTGTAATAGACTTGGTGTCTTAATTGTTTGAGCTTTATTTTGTTGGCATACCAAACATTCCACCACAAAATTTTGAATATCCGATTTAAGGCCATCCCAAAAGAATTCCTTCTTAACCCTGTGGTAAGTCTTTTAAAATCTTGAGTGCCCTCCTAAGGGAGAAGCGTGCAATTCCAGAATAATATTTTGTTTGAGTTGGGAATTCGTACAGAGGTATAAGCGATCTTTGTACCATAACGAATCATTTTTCCAGCTAAATGTATCATACGTATTGGAATCTTGTTGCAACTTTCAAACATTTATCCAATCTGGTTGGATGATAGAAATGGCACACAATAATGCTTCCACATCATCATCCTTTCTTGAGATTGCATCTGCCACAACATTTTGCTTCCCTTTTTTGTGTATGATTTCAAAGTCATAACCCAACATCTTTGTGACCCATTTTTGTTGTTCTTTAGAGGATAATCCTTGTTCTAAAAAGTATTTAAGGCTATCTTCATCTGTTTTTACCTTGAAGTGTCTTCCCATTAGGTAGGATCACCATTTCTTAAGTGCATGTAGTATTGCCAACATTTCCTTCTCATAAATAGCTTTGTGTAAATACTTTCCCTTGATTGGACGACTTTCGAAAGCAATGGGTCTTTCATCTTGCATTAAAACAACACCAATTCCATTTCTGGAAGGGTCACATTCCACAATAAAGGTTTTTGTGAAGTTTAGTGTATCTAATACCGGTGCTTGGTGTGGAGCTATAAAAAGGGTCTCTTTCACCTCTAGTTACCTCACATTAATTTATCAATCCGAGAATGTTTTGTTATTTCAAAGAGTATCTCAGTCTGAGGCTTAACACTTGTCAGAGTAATGCTTGTAGTACAACTGTTTTAAAGCTACAAAAGTAAGTGATACATGTCTACAACTTAACTACTTCAGAAGACTAAATCACACACTCAAATATGAAGCAACACATCAGTCAAGGGTTCGGTAGTAATAACCCATCCCTTTAGAAACTAATGGAAAAGAAATCGGAGAACAGATCGGGGGTTTGGGAGCTTGGTAGTAGATGTCGGTGCTCACTACAGCCAGAGATCGTCCTAAGAAAATAAGAAACGAAACGGCATGTAAAGAAAACATAAATAGAACAACAATCTTAAAATGGAACAACAACTGAAAATGGAACAACAATTGAAAATGGAACAACAATTCGAAATGGAACAGCAATTCGAAATGGAACAAAAATTGAAAATGGAACAACAATTTGAAATGGAACAACAACTCGAAATGGAACAACACTTAAGGAAATGAGCAGTAACTAAGTTCAACAAGTTGTGAATCTATTTAATCATACCAATCCAAACATCAATCCTTCATTCTTAAAGATGTACGCACACTACAAAATAGTATTGCCTATGGACCCAAGATGGAATAACACTGAAAACCATATAAACACAACATGCTTAATCTGATTCCATTATCACTCTAAGTAAAAGCATACAATTGCATCTCAAGATGAAAACGATAATATTCAAGGATTCAATAATCACATGAAATCAGAACTTCCAAGATATATTCTGTGATGCTAAGGCACAATCGCATAACACAAAAACTTTGTAATGGAATGATAGTATCCTGTAGAGATTACCCGCATTATGCCAACATGTAAAGGAATAATAACATGATGCAGCGTCAATACAATACTTTTGTTTGCAGGAATATTAAATGGGTTAAACACAACATAGCAGGTAACATAGACTTTATAAAACACGACAGATTACTAGATCACGTCAATAAGCAAACCACACAGAAACCACGCTTAATGGTACAAGAGCAAGTGTCCTCCAGGGCCGAGCCCTTAGCCTCCAGGGGTACACCGCTTAAGGTTGATCCACACTCAAAGATAAAAGAGTAACCAATTCTGTATTAATGCATGAAGTCAAATTATAGTAACACAAGTCTTAACAGAACATAATGATCATAGTCTTGATCTTTTTAAAAGAAATTACGTAAAGGCATCCCCCCTTGGCTAACAATGCCATCCCTTATATAAGGATGATGACGGAGATATCTAGATGCAGAAATAGATAAAACATCGATCCTCGCAGAATCATTAATCCTTAGTTATTTCTTCTCTTTTCTACGCCGAGCTGTTATCTCCACTTCCTTTCCTGGGTTGGTCCGTTTTGATCTGATTTGCATGCGGTCTCCCGTCGAAGGGGTAACAGTTACTTCATCTTTGTCTTTTCCTTTAGGATGGCCACTTTTCTTTTTTCCTCCCTCTTGTGCATGGAAAAGACAATTGTCAGCATTCTATATTAATTCCTCATGTTTCGTTATAATTCTTTATTATTTCCTAAGTTCACAATGCAAAAAGCCTTATAAGTCCTAATGAAAAGATACTGAAATAACCATCAAAACATACCTTCTTTGATACTCCACACACCCCCTAGCTGACCTTTTTTCATGGCCTCATGAAAACGTTGTAGTTGACATGCAAGGCAATGAGTGAGTAGGCTAGAGATGGAATCTCATGTGAGGGCCTACAACCGTGATGCGAAACTAAATGATCAAAGAAATGCCCTGTATGTCCCTCAGGAATTTCGTACAAGGCTTGGTATCCGAGTGCAGGATGCCAAATGATTGGACTCCAGAACCTATATCCTAACCAGGATGGCCCTGCCCTCAAAGCAATTTCGCCATAGAGGGGAAAACGATTGGCAACAAGTTTAAAGTTCTCATACTTAAATGCTTCTCTGAGCTAGATATTCGGATTAGATATTCGATATCGAAATTTAGCTGCATCAATGACAGGGTCTTTAATAGAGGAAAAATATTCAAGTCCCTGCTGAATGAGTGCCTCATGCATGGGTCCTAATGCTTCAATTACTCCTGGAGCCTTCATGAGATTTCTATGTCTCCCCCATAACTGTGCTAGGTCCCTGGGCCCAACTCTTACCCATAGATCTAATCCATTTTCTTGTCTTTGAAAAGTATTGTAGGCTTTGAGCCATTTAATTGATTGACTGCAAATGAGATAAATGCTTGCAATTGAATGTCCCCAACAAAAGGGCCAGGGTTTAGTTCGGTTTCTTGTTCTAGTACAAGGTTGTGTAAGTAAAATTCACACAATAATCTCTGCACTTTTACCCCGTAATGTTTACAATAGTTTATGAAATCATCTATAGTGTTAATTTGTATGGGAGCACCTGCTTTAACAGCCTTTATTTTCAATTGTAAATACCTTTCCATTAAAAATAGGGCATAGTTCTTAGCAAGGGCTCTACAAGCTAGGACGTCATTGTGTAGAGAACACAAGGTATCCATCTATTTGATAACTACATCTAATCTAAGAGTTACCTTTGCAACTTTCTCTTATTCCTTTTGCCATCCTTCGAAGGCCTAGCTTTCAAATAAGTTGATGCTCCTTAGCTGCTGCTGTAGTTCTTCATATTTTTCTCGGGGGACCATTTGCTCCTTAAGCTTTTCTGCTTCTTGTTGGGCCTGTTTCAAACCTTTCTGAAGGGTTATCATTTTCGGATTCTTTTTCCATGCAGCCATGGAGGCCGAAAGCTTTACCTGAACTTTCCTATTGCGCTGCTTTGAATTCAGGACCCTTATTACTCTCAAAGGTGGTGCCTCCATCTGAACTATCTTATCATCTTTTTCTATTTTAACACGGACATCAGCCCATTGCTGTTCCTTTTCAATTGGAACAACAATCTTCCTTTCAGCTTCATTTGGAACAACAGGTTGGCTTTTGTCAGGGTTTTGATCAGTAGGATGGATTCTAGTCCTCCGCCTCTTGCCCTTAAGGGATTTTACTGGTGTGGTTGGGCCTTTTCTTCCTGAAGTCCCTTTTACCCTTTACCTCGCCTTTAGGATCCTAATCTATTGGTGAAGCTGGACTATTATGTTCAATAATATCTGTTGTTCCTTTCGTAATTCCCTTATTTCCACCATTTCTTCAGAAGGAACAACAGGCTGTTTACTGCGGTTGGGACTGTGGCTATCTTCCTGATTTTCTTCCTAGGGTGACTGTTCCGGGGTAAGAACCTTAATTGGCTCTGTTATTTCTTGGGCTAATTCTTCTTCTACCCTTATTTCCTCCGGACTTTCTTCTGGTGCCTTCTGATTAGGAATGGGCTGTTCCTACTCGGCATTTTCTGACATCTTCTCATCATGAACAGACAGATTTTCTACTTCTGCCTCTTCTACATGTGATTCTTTGGGTGCATCTTTCTCCTGGGGTTTCTCCCCGGCATGGAGGTCTGATGCACTCAGGGGTTGGCCATATTCGCCCATATTGGCCAAAACATTGTACAATTCATCTTCCTCTAATGGGTCTTGTAATGGGCTACCTTCCTGCTGTTCCATTCCTTCCTCCTTCTTGGACCGCTCGGCTTCTTTTCCCTCATCTTCGTCCTCTTCAGATTGCTCATCTTTTTCTTCTTCTCCTTCTACAGATTGCTCTGCCTCCTCTTCTTCTCCTTCTTCTTCTGCTTCTGCCTCTGCAGACTGCTCTGCTTCCTCGTCCTGTACTTCTGTTTCCTTGTCCTCGCTTGGGGTTTGCTCATCTTCGATTTCTACTATCTGGTTAGTGCCTTCCTGGGGCCTCTCTAGCCCCCCTCGTAGCCATGCGAGTCGGGCCGATTTTCTGTGTTTTTCTAGTTGTCCGGGTGTGCTGGTGACATGTTTCCATTTTTCAGATTTCTTATGTTTTTCAGGTTGCTCCGGTGTGCAAGTGTCTGTCTTCTGTTTTTCTGGACGTTGGGGTGTGCTAGTGACTTGTTTTCATTTTTTCGGATGTTCGGGTGTGGCCAACCCTCCATTGACGATGGTAATTAGTTCTTCCCAGCTATTCTGCTGCTGGGTGGAGACTATGGTTAGCTATCAACTGAAGTAATCCGTGGTGGTTGACAACTAACTCTACGTGCTGTGCTCTTTTCATGCTTTGTGCAACGTCATGAAGTAGTGAATTCAACAATGCAGGTAAATTCGAAGAACATTTTTGTTGTAGAACAGCTAGGATTTTAAGATGTTGTGGTCTTACCATGTCTTTTCTACCTTCACAGGTGATGTAGCTTTGTATGATTTTTGCTAATTCCGCCCACGACTCTCCTAGTGGTGTTAGAAGCACCCCCTTTCCTCGAATTGTCAAGCTCTGGCCCTCATCTTGAAAGATTTCTAAAATCTTCTGTAGCCATTCCTTCTTTATTTCCCATATTGGTCCAATGGTTGGCAGTCCCGAGACTTCTGCAATTATGTCATCTGTGATTGTTATCCATTTTCCTCTTACTGTGGAGTAGTCCTCTTGCAAATTATGTAAAAATTCAATCGCTACTGTTCCATTGGAATCCTTCAGGCAGTTAAGATAGGTCAGCCATCCTGCTCTTTCCAGGATTTCCCGGGCTGCAGCCAAAAAAATAGCACTTGCGGTTCTTTGTGAACTGACCTTCCCCCCATAGTTTCACTGCAAATTCTCAAAGGAACAACATCTATTTGTTGAAACACAGAGAAGCTAATGGCATAACACTCATTCAAATTCTCATGCTACGGCGTATGTAGTGGAAATGGCTTGAACAACAACTCATGCAGAAAGAACAAACAAAAGAAGAAAAATAGAAAGAGATAATACCGTTGTGCCGTGTTATACCCGAGTACTCATTCTCCCAAATGGCGAGCTGACACGTGTTCTGTGGAAGGATGAGGTTAGCCTCCCCCCCCCCCCCCCGCAATGCGATAGGCTATCCCAGCCGTCAAATAAAGGAGCAACGCCTGTTCTGTAGCAAGGTATTTAAGGAAACGTGTATGGAAATATGTCATGCTTACAAAAAAAACAACTTATTATTGAAATCGAGGTATAAAGCTGCGTCGCTTTAATACGTAAGAGACTGTGGTGACTTGATGGAAGTTCGGGGATAAGACATTTTCCATAAATAGAGAGTCTCATGCGGTCATTGTCATTGGTTCTGTAATGATTGGTGATAATATATAATCATGCGTTATATGGTTGGGGTAATATCATATAATTGATTACCACGACATAGGAAACAAAAGGATGCAGTCCACTTACCTATTGGTGTAAATAATGCGACTACAATACCATTAACAGAGCTCTGCTGCTGACAGGTGTCCATAACCTTGGAAGAGTTGTTTGTTTCATCCCTGGAACCATAGTCCTTTGTGTATGCTAGGAAACATTTATGCAATATCAAAATGTAGGCCATTATGCTGGCTTGGTGACCAGTTAGCCATAATGCCATTCACGAGGAAGGAGCAAATAGTGGGCAGGCCAGCTCGTGATGAGACCTCCTGTTCCAAGGGTTGTTTGTTTAATATACCTTTTGGACCATTTCCATGGTGTGGTGGCCATAGTGGGAATGCCACTTCGCTTCTGTCCTGATGATCATGGTAGGCCAGCTCATAATGAGACTTCCTATCCTGCAATTTGACAATTTTAAAAACCATGTTTTGCTCCCTTTTTTCTTTTTTTTCATAAAGTGCCTTTCCTGTTCATACACAAAGGGTAGTTCAACACTCCTTAGGAGTAGGAATGGTGGAAGAAGTCTTAATATCCCAATAGGAAGGTATAGATCCTTTTCTCTTATTGTTGGATGATAATCAAAGAGGATTAAAAAGGAACCATCATGATACAGATAACCAATCAGAACAGAATTAGTAGAGCAATGGCAGTAAAAGATGATGAATAAGCATGTCTTTCCTTGTGTCTTCTCAGCAATTCAGGGCAGTTTCTTATAAAGATAGCGATTTATGATTGACTGATTTCCATATGCTATGTTTTTGTTCCCATTACATAAGTGCATAGCCGTATTTAAAAAGACCTTGAAAGAACATTATCAATCAACATCCCCGATTTAGAATAGAAAAAAGAACAAGATATTTCACAAGGAGAGCAAAATCCTCCAAGTGGTGTTTCTTTTGAGGAAGGGCATAACAACAGTTCACAAATGTTGTCCATTTGGAGAAAGGAACAACAGAAATCAATAGTGCTGTTCATTTTTTCACAAGGAGAGAAACATCCTCCAAGTGGTGTTTCCTTTGAGGAAGGGCACAACAACAGTTCACAAATGTTGTCCCTTTGGAGAAAGGAACAACAGAAATCAATAGTGCTGTTCCTTTTGAAAAAGGAACAACAAAAACAAAAGTGATGTTCCTTTGGAAAAGGAACAGCAAAAACACACAAGTGTCGTTCCTTTGGAAAATGAACAGCATAAATCAAAAAGTGTCGTTCCTTTGGAAAAGGAACAACAAAAACACACAAGTGCCATTCCTTTAGAAAAGGAACAACATAAATCAAAAGTACTGTTCCTTTTGGCAAAGGAATAGCAGAAAGAAAAAGTGTTTTTCCTTTTGGAAAAGGAACAACAGAAAACAAAAGTGCTGCCCATTTTGGAAAAGGAATAGCAGAAGCACACAAATGTCATTCCTTTGGAAAAAGGAACAACAGAAATCAAATGTGTTGTTCCTTTTGGAAAAGGAACAGTAGAAAACAAAAGTGTTGTTCCTTTAGGAAAAGGAATAGCAGAAAGTAAAAGTGTTGTTCCTTTCGGAAAAGGAACAACAAAAAACCAAAATGCTGTTCCTTTTGGAAAAGGAACAACAAAAACAAAAGTGTTGTCCCTTTTGGAAAAGGAACAACAGAAAACAAAAGTGTTGTCCCTTTTGAAAAAGGAACAACAGAAGTAACAAAACTTGTTGCAAAGATATGTACAAAAAGTAATTCAAGAAGTTATGTACAGATTGTAAAGAAAAGTAAATTTCTTAGTGGATTACAGGTGAGGAATACTTGTCTTCTTCCCCTAAGATCTCCATATCTGAATCTTGGTGTAGCTGTTGGAAAAAGGACTCCCGAGTAAGTGGTTTGCGATAGAGACGGACTCGATGGAAATTTGCCTTAAAGGCATATCCAGAACCATCAATAGTAATCAGGGTAAGGGTACCATTTTCATGTACATTATAGATTTCATATGGTCCCAGCCAACGAGTCTGGAGTTTCCAGGGGAAGTCCTGAAACCTGGAGTCGTATAAAAGAACCCAATATCCTTCGTGGAAGACTTTATTTTTAATGAGAGCACCATGCCATTTAGCTCTCTGCTGCTGTATCAGGGCACTGTGTTGAAGTGCAGAGAGCCTACTTTCATCCAGCTCATTGATCTTTTGTAGTCGATTAGTCTGTGCCTCGGTTAGGTCTAAACCAACTTCTTGTGTTGTTTGTAATGTCTGGATTTCGAATTCTATAGGAAAAATAGGTTGTTTTCCAAACATTCACTGATAAGGCAAGTAACGAGTGGTGCTTCTCCATGTTGTTCTATAAGCTCACAGTGCTTCAGGTATTCTGGCATCTCAATCACATCTATGTGATGCAACAGTTTTTGTTAAAATTGTTTCTATTATTTTATTGTTGCTTTCTACTTGCCCATTTGCTTGTGGGTGATATGGAGTAGTAATTTTATGCTGGACATGATAGTTGTTGAGTGTTGCAGCTATTCTGTTCCCAGCAAACTGTTGTCCACCATCTGTAATTATCTCTCTTGGAAGGCCATACCGTACAAATAGATGGAACAGGAACTGTATAACAGATTCTTCTGTGGCTCTTGGCAATGCCTCTGCTTCAACCCACTTGGTGAAGTATTCTGTTGCCACCAAAATGTATGTTTTCTAGTTTGATGGTGGGTTGATTGGTCCCACGAAATCAAGAGCCCATCGCTCAAATGGTTCGATGACTAGTTGTGGTTTCAAAGGCATCTCATCCGACTGACTAGGGCGTCCTGCTCTCTGGCAACTGTCACTTGCTTGGACAAATTTCTTTGCATATTTGAAAATTGTGGGTCAATAATACCCTATTTGTAATACTTTATGTCAAGTCCTGTGATCAACGAAATGTCCACCACATGGTTGGTCATGGCAGGCTTTCAATATGTCAAAAATTTCATCCTCTTGAAAGCATCTCCTGATATGCATGTCTACCCCTGTGTGAAACAAATAACCCCCAATCCAGGTAAATCTAGTACTTCGCTGAGCAATCTGTTTTCGCTCATTGGGGGTTAGATGCTTTGGTAACTTTCCTACTGCTAGGTAATTGGCAACGTCAGCATACCAGGGTGTTTGAACAACAACAGCAAAGAGATGCTCATCTGGAAATTGATCTTCAACTACTGCTGCATCAACTGGTTTTGGCATTCTTGGGAGGAAATCAGCTACAGGGTTTTCTCTCCCAGGTCGATCCTTGATTGTAATATCAAATTCCTGCAATAAAATCAACCATCTAGTTATTTTTCCATTTGTGATAGGCTTGTTTGCTAAATATTTTATAGCAGAATGATCTGTGTACAAGATAACAGGATATCCAGTAATATAATGTCTGAATTTATTAACAGCATGTATAACGGCTAGAAATTCTTTTTCAGTGACAGTATAGTTCAATTCAGCAGGGGATAAATTTTTGCTAATGTAATAAATTGCATATGGTTTTCTATCCTCCTCCTATCCAAGGACCGCCCCAATGGCTGTGTCTGAGGCATCAGATGATATCTGGAATGGAAAATCCCAATTTGGTCCTCAAAGGACTGGGGTTGTAGATACGAGCTTCTTCAAATCCTTGAAAGCATGTTCACATTTCTCTGTCCAAAGAAAATCGACATTACCAGTTAGTGCATACAAGGGTGCAACAATACGTGAATAATGTTCTATAAACCTTTTATAGTAACCAAAGAATCCAAGAAAGCTACGTACCTCTGTTTGAGTGGTAGGAGTAGGAATAAGCAAAAGTATTTGGATTTTGGATGGATCTACCTGAATGCCAACTGCTGAAATGTAGTGTCCTAAAATAAGTCCTTCCATTATCATCATATAACATTTTTCATGGCTTAAACAAAGCCTGGTAGCAATGCAACGTTGTAGGACGTTTTCTAGTGTATCCAGTGCCATATCAAACTCATCTCCGTATGGAGTAAATTCGTCCATATATACTTCCAGTCCCTCATTTATTAGGTCTGCAAAAATGCTAAGGATAGCCCTTTGGAATGTGGCAAGGGCATTGCATAAGCCAAAAGGTAAAACTCGGTAGGCGAATGTTCCCCAGGGACAACTAAAAGTAGTTTTGTCTTGATCTTCAGGGGCAATCTATTTTTGGTTATACTCACTGAAGCCATCAAGGAAAGAAAATAATTTCTTCCCTACCAAAGTGTCTAATACTTGGTCCATGAATGGGAGAGGAAAGTGATCTTTTTGTGTTTCTTTATTTAGCTCCCTGTAGTCCACGCAGATTCTCCACTTCCCATTCTTTTTTGGTACCACCACAAGCGGGGAGACCCATTTACTATCGGAGATAGGATAGATAAAGCTAACATCTAAAAGTTTTTGAAGCTCGGCTTTTACTACTTCTTTTAGATGAAGATTTAATCTTCTCTGAGGCTGCCTAACAAGTTTTGCATCATTTTCTATGTAAATGTGGTGTGTACATAATTGGGGGCCAATTCCTTTCATATCAGGGTAATCCCATGCAAATGCTTCTTTATATTTCCTTAACATATGGATGAGCTTTGTTTCTTGTTCGGATGTGAGGTTGGCGTTAATGTTTAATATTTTTCCAGGTTCAATTTCCACAGTTTTTCTGTGCAACAAAAGTGACAGGAATTGTGTGATCGTGTGTATCTTTCAGAGGGTCCTCTTCTAATTCGTTATCAAATGCTACTTTTATCATATGACATTGGGTACAATATGTGAGTTCAGTTTGACTAATGAAATTACTGATGGCATCATCTTCTGTTTGGTCTTTGAACTCAAGTGCTTCTTGTATAGTTAATGGAGATCTAATGTTATCAGTAAGATATGATACAGTGTGTCTATTAGTTTTAACTATTGCGATACTTGGTTGCGCTGGAGGATATAGTAATAAATTCTTGATATCCTCCCCCTTGGTTATGATCATGTTCCCTTGCCGACAGCCGATATAGACATCAACAATAGTGAGCCAAGGTCTTCCTAAGATCAATGGATGTCCATCAAGTCGGGTTTTAAGATTTATTATCAGAAAATCGGTTGGATATTCCCAGGAGTCAACCGAGACCATGACATCATGTAGTATGCCTTCTGGCCTAACCATAGATCGGTTAGCCAATTCTAACAAAGTGGAGGTGGGTTTTACAGATGTAATGCCTAGCTTTTGGCAAGTAGCGGTTGTTAAGATATTGATTGCAGCTCCAAGATCAAATAAGGCATTGGGCAAGGTTTGACCATAAATTTGGACAGTTACTAATGGGTTTCCTGGGTCTTCATACTTAATGGGTGCTTCCTTTCCTGATAATAAGTCAGATAAAGTGTCGACTACTTGAACTCTTGGATTATTTATTATATTCCTCCTTGTTCTTTTTATGCACAATTCTTTAATAGTTTTTACGTATATCGGGATGTCTTGCATGGCTTGGAGGAATGGAATTTTTATGTACAAATTTTGCAATTCTCCTAGAATGTCAAAATCAGGCTGTTGTATAGGTTGAGGTATGACTAATCATTTTGGGAATGGGGGAGAGGATGTGGTTGCTTGATTATGAGTTTGTTGTCTATTCACATCCTCTTCATGTGACAGATGTTCTCTAGGTAACTGATCTTCAATCTAAACTATTTTATTTCCCTTAGTTTGAATAATACGCCCAGATCTTAGCTGAAGATCTTTACACTCCCTCAGATTGGGTCCTTCTTTTGGTGTTTCTAGGATTTTGAGAGATTGGACCAGTCTATTATTTGGATTGGGGTTGGGTTGGGCTGGGAGTTGTGGTCTCAGATTAGACTGGGGATTTTGTTGTAAAGTTGGTAGTGTAGGTTGAGGGAGAGGGATATTTCCTACTGGCTGATGCATTGGTCTTTGCCAATTAGTCTGCCAGGCTGAGCTTTGTGAAGTAGGGGGAGTCCATTGTGGTGGGTATGGGTTGTTTTGCCAATATGGTGGGGGATAAGGAGGATTCGACCAACTAGATTGGCTCGTCTGATTCAGCCACGGGTTCGCAGAAGGATATGACTGTGGTGACCAGTTTGGAAATGGAGGCTGAAACTGACTTTGCCCTGTATTATACTGTTGAGCATTATACTGTGGATACTGAAAAGAAGAAGCTGGGTCTGAAAACATACCAGTTTGTCATGGCTGCCACTGACAGCGCTGGTTGAGCAAATATACTTCTTCTGGCTCTTCTTCTGCCTCCTTATATACTACTTTCAGTCCAGGTAGTGAGGGGCAATTTTCTGTAGAGTGATCCCTTGTACATATGGTGCATGTTTGGACTGCATCTAGTGGACACTCCTTATGGCTATGCTTCTTCCTGCACGTGGGGCAGAAGATTGCCAAATTTTGTTTTGCCTCCATTTGCTTTTGCTTGGCCTACAAAACGTCCAATTGTGTAGTCAGTGTTCCTAGTATATCAGTTTTAAAATTTTCAAATAAATTTCCAATTTTCACACGCGTTACTCCTTCTGATGGGATTTTATTTTCCCTTACAAACCGATCATGTTCCGATGGTTTGATTGGTGTACTGCCTCTCGAACTCCTAATGCATAAATCAATTATGTCAACAAAACTTTCCTGATAAATATCCCCTTTCCCCATAATGTTTAATGTTTCGATCCATTGTTCTTTCATGCCCCTTATTAATGTTGTTTTCAACACATTATCGGGAAAAGGCAGTGATGCATAGGGAGGTCTTTGTAGATTATACTGGAAATGTTCCACATACTCTTCTAATGTTTCGTTTGGTCTAGCTATCATGTGGAATATTTCATCTTTTAGTTCTCTAGACCTGCAATCGTCTTGATATTTTTTTAGAAAAGATTCTTTCATTTGTTCCCAATTATTTATAACCCCACCACCTAATCCCGTAAACCATCTTAAAGCAGCCCCTTTCAGGGTAGAGGGAAAAATTTTTAGTTTTGGGGGGTCAGGGGTGTAATCATATCCCCTGTACATCGAATTCAAATAAAAATGCATCCGGGTCTTCTGATGTAAGCCCGTGAAATGTAGGGATATGTTGAAGGGGAATTGCTTTCATGGGGGAATTTGCTGTAGAATCCACTATGGGGTATTGTAATGTAGAGGTCTGGGTGTTTGGCGGATTTTGAGCCATTGGGTCAAATATATTCCAATAACCTTCTAGAATATCTAGGAGGGCGTTTCTAGGTTGAAAGGGAATGGCTTTGACAGGAACAACTTTAATAGCACTTCCTTTATCTGGGATTTTTGTCTGAGGGGATTGAGTCCCTCCAATAGTAATTTTTTCCGCACTCCCTTTGTCTGGGCTACTCAATGGATGCGTTATCCTAAGAGGAGATCTCGGTTCCTCAGTTTCCTCTGTCTCTCCTTCTCCTTCACAAAGATTACTGCAATTCCCTTCCTGCAATAGTTCTGGAATAGAATTTTCAATTTCTTGAAAGTCCTATTCGTTAGTTTGACTATGCACCTCAACAAAGGCCATAGATGGTGAACCTGTGGCCTGAAGAGAGCTAGTAGGCTATTTGGAAGTAACTTTCCTGGGTCCTACTAGGGCTGAGATTCGGTTTTCTTATAGATTTCGTTTATGAAGGTTGATCGACCAAGGGTCACCGGCCCCTTAGCTTTTTCTGGCTTTGGCAAAGGTTTAGAATTTTTCTTTGGCTTTTTCTGCTTAATCATGCACTCAATTTAACTACTAAATCCTTCTTAATTAGATAGCAGTAAATCTGCAGGAAAGCAGGCAAAGGAGCAGGGCTTTTACATGCTCCACACGTAGGTTCTTACCTTCTGTTTTCGAAACCCAATTCTTCCCTAGCAAGTTCGTACACTACTCTGAAAAAAAACAAATGGCTATACTCTTTCCCCGGCAACGACGCCAAAATATGGAGCTATAAAAAAGGTCTCTTTCACCTCTAGTTACCTCACATTAATATAACAATCCGGTAACGTTTTGTTATTTCAAAGAGTATCTCAGTCTGAGGCTTAGCACTTGTCAGAGTAATGCTTTTAGTACAGTTGTTTTAAAGCTACAAAAGTAAGTGATACATGTCTACAACTTAACTACTTCAGAAGACTAAATCACACACTCAAATATGAAGCAACACATCAGTCAAGGGTTCGGTAGCAATAACCCATTCCTTTAGAAACTGATGGAAAATAAATCGGATAACAGATCGGGGGTCTGGGAGCTTGGTAGCAGATGTCAGTGCTCACTACAGCCTGAGATTGTTCTAAGAAAATAAGAAACGAAACGACATGTAAAGAAAATGGAAATAGAACAACAACCTTAAAATGGAACAACAATTGAAAATGGAACAACAATTGAAAATGGAACAACAATTCGAAATGGAACAACAATTGAAAATGGAACATCAATTCAAAATGGAACAACACCTCGAAATGGAATAGCACTTAAGGAAATGAGAAGTAACTAAGTTCAACAAGCTGTGAATCTATTTAATCATACCAATCCAAACATCAGTCCTTCATTCTTAAAGATGTACGCACACTACAGAACAGTATTGCCTATGGATCCAAGATGGAATAACACTAAAAACCATATAAACACAATGTGCTTAATCTGATTCCGTTATCGCTCTAAGTAAAAGCATATGGTTGCATCTCAAGATGAAAATGATAATATTCAAGGATTCAATAATCATATGAAATCAGAACTTCCAAGATATATTCTATGATGCTAAGGCACAATCGCATAACACAAAAAATCTGTAATGGAATGACAGTACCCTGTAGAGATTACCCGCATTATACCAACACGTAAAGGAATAGTAACATGATGCAGCGTCAATACAACAATTTTGTTTGCAGGAATACTAAATGGGTTAAACACAACATAGCAGGTAACATAAACTTTATAAAACATGACAGATTACCAGATCACGTGGATAAGAAAACCACACAGAAACCATGCTTAATGGTACAAGAGCAAGTGTCCTCCAGGGCCAGGCCCTTAGCCTCCAGGGGTACACCACTTAAGGTTGATCCAGACTCAAAGATAAAAGAGTAACTAAGTCTGTATTAATGCATGAAGTCAAATTACAGTAACGCAAGTCTTAACAGAACATAATGATCATAGTCTTGATCTTTTTAAAAGAAATTACATAAAGGCATCCCCCTTTGGCTAATAATTCCATCCCTTATATAAGGATGATGATGGAGATATCTAGATGCGGAAATAGATAAAACAACGATCCCTCAAGATCAAGGATCCCGAGGGATTCGCAAAATCGTTAATCCTGAGTTACTTGTTCTCTTTTTTGTGCTAAGCTGTTATCTCTGCTTCCTTTCCTGGGTTGGTCTGTTTTGATCTGGTTTGCATGCGGTCTCCTGTCGAAGGGGTAGCAGTTACTTCATCTTTGTCTTTTCCTTTAGGATGGCCACTTTTCGTTTTTCCTCCCTCCTATGCATGGAAACGACAATTGTCAGCGTTCTATATTAATTCCTCATGTTTCGTTATAATTCTTTATTATTTCCTAAGTTCACAATGCAAAAAGGCTTATAAGTCCTAATGAAAAGATACTGAAATAGCTATCAAAACATACCTTCTTTGATACTTCACACTTGGCACATTGCCTCTTTAAGATATTCGAAGGCTTTTGTTGCTTCTGGAGTCCATGAAAATGCATATTTATTCAACAATGTTGTTAGAGGTGCTGCTATTTTCCCATAATTCTTGACAAACTTGTATTAATACCCTGTCAACCCAAGAAATCCTCACAAATTCTTTATGGATGTGGGGATTTTCCATTCCTTAATGGCTTTAATTTTGCTAGGGTCTACCTTAACGCCTTCATGAGATACAATATGACCCAGATATTCCACCTCTTTCACTCCAAAGAACCATTTGGATCTTTTTGCATATAGTTGTTTCTCCTCCAATAGTTGTAGCACCCTGTCAACATGTTCAACATGATCCTTCCAAGACTTGTTGTAGATTAGTATATCATAAAAAAAAAATAACACAAATTTTCTAAGGAAGGGTTTGAAAATGGAATTCATTAAACCTTGAAATGTAGAAGGGGCATTGGTAAGGCCAAAAGGCATGACAAAAACGCATAGTGACCCTCATGAGTTCTAAATGCTGTTTTCGAAATGTCTTGAGTCTTCATTATGATTTTATGATATCCTGAACGAAGATCTAACTTGGTGAAGTAAATTGATCCATGAAATTCATCCAATAATTCATCAATGATAGGAATGGGAAACTTATCTTTAATAGTGAGCTTGTTGAGCTCCCTATAATTCGAGCACATGCACCATGATCCATCCTTCTTGTGCACCAATACTATTGGAGCAAAGTAAGAAATTTGGCTAGGTTGAATTATACCAACCTCAAGCATTTCTGCAACCATATGTTCAATTTCACTCTTTTGGGCATAGGGATATCTATATAGTCTGATGTTTGGAGGAACACTTCCTGGAATCAAATGAATAGTATGATCATGATCACGAATAGGTGGGAGACCTTTGGGAGTGTCAAATACCTTTTAATGATTGTCCAAGACTTTTTGGAGATCTAGAGAAATAGATGATTTTTATGTGGAAACATCTAGCAAACATAATTGTGCAATTACACCTCATTGTTCCTTTTTTAGAAACTTTGTTATATCATTAGAGCTTATTATCTTTCCCTGTTTCCCTGCAATACCCCTTAATTCAACTTCCTTTCCTTCTGCATAAAATTTCAAGAAAATTTCATTGAAAGTTAAAAGCTATTGTACCCAAGGATTGTAGCCATTGGACTCCTAGTACAACATCAACACCTCTCATTGGAATGGAAATCATTGGGCTTTTCAATACATATTCTCCCATGGATAGCTTGATATTATGGCACTTTCTAGAGAAATTTATCATTTATCCATTTGCAACCATCACTTGACACTATGGTGCTGGATATAGGAAGAAATTCAATTCTTTTGCTATCTTACAATGAATAAAATTGTGGGTACTTCCTGAATCAATCAACACTATTACCTTTTTATTCTTGATTTGTCCTTCTATCTTGATGGTTTGAGTAGTAATTCCAGCCAGTGCATTACAAGATATGGTTGGATTCATTTCTTCTTTATCTAGGCTTTGTTCCTAGAGTATATCCTCTTCTTTTTACGTTTCCTGCTCTTCTTCTTCCTCTTCACAATCTATGTAGAATAATTTCTTCTCAGCACACTTATGACCTTTAGTGTATTTGCTATCGCAACTGTAACAAAGCCCTTTTGCTCTTTTTTCTTCCAGTTGTTGTGGTGTCAACTTTATAGGTTGTAGAAGGCTAGGGGCAACAACAATTCCATCTTTATAGTTGTGAGTGGTATCCTTCTTGGTTGCCATAATTTTGCTTTCCATTTTTCTTGCTAACCTGAATGCCTTCTCTAATGAATCAGGTTCCAAAAGGTGAACATCATGTTGGATATTATCCTTTAAAGTCCCTATGAACACATCAATCCTATGCTCCTCTGGAATATTTTTTACCCTTATGTTCAATTTTTGGAACTCCTTAATGTGCTCCATTATTGAACCCTTTTGTTTGAGACTTATGAATTGGCTAAAAAAAAATGTTACTTTTTGTATCCTCATAATGTGCTGTCAATTCTTTCGCAAAAAATGCCCAAGTGATAATTTGTTTAGGAGAACAAAGCCAATGATACAATACAAACTAATTTGGTTCCAAATATAAAGTTGCAATACGTACCTTTTGTGTGTTTTGCACATTATTGAGATTGAAAAAATGCTCCATCTGCAATATCCATGTTGCAGGATCCTTGCCATCAAACTTCCTCATATCGATTTTTGGAATATGGTGGGTCTTCGATCCAACATTAGAGTCTATGGAATCATGCCTTTTGAATTCCTTCAAACTATTTTTTCAAACCAAGCTTATGCAAAAAATTAAAATAAAAAACTACACAACTGTTTTCACTTTGTAGGAGCTTGATATTGAATCTAATGTATCTCAGTAATTTTGGATCATCCAGTTCTGAAATTGCGACTTGTAGTAGTCCTTTGTGTCCTCTTTCCAATTCCACCAGTCTGATCCAAATTGGATTCTCCAAGGAAGAGTTATGAACAATCTCCCAAGATGACCTGATTATAGACCTTTCCCAAAGAGAAAACTTGTATGAAGTCTTACGTGTCATTGTTTCGACCTTTGGCTCTGAAAAATATATGCAAGAAACTATAGTCCATCCTCTTTCTGTACCTTCTTACAAAATTTCAATCCAATGCTCAGAGAGAAAGTTATGACGATTTTCCCCAGGTCACTTGTTTGGAATGTAATTCAAGAGTCTGCAAAAAGACCAACTTCCTCAAATCATATCTCCGCAAGTATAGAGTGAAAAGCTCTAAAATTTGGACTTGAGGTTTAGTGAGATTTCATCTCAAATGTGTTTTTTTTTTTCACTTCTGAACATGGAAAATTTTAGGGGCGAATGTTCGCCCTTAGGCGAAATTAAGGGGTTTTAAATTTTTAGTGGGCGAATATTTTGTATCATAGTACATTTTTACAAATCACCTCAAATAGCCCACCTTATTTTAAGGGAGAGGGTAAAAAAGGTAAATCTAGCCCTTGAAATTAGGAGTTACAACCTTCCATTCGCCCTAATTTTCAAGAATAGGTTTTATTTAAGTGAATCCTTGTGGCTATCCATATTTTAAAAAAGGTATGGGATGTTAATAAAATATAATAAATGAGAGGTATGGTAATTAATAAAACATTTTTATTTTACTCCATAAGTCACCTTATATACATGCAAGGGTGTAAACAAATAAAAATATAAATAAAGTGGAGGTATGGTAAATAAATAAAACCTTTTTTTATACTTAATCAAAAGGTATGGTATATAAATAACTAGCATTTGCACCTAATGTTGCAAATGAAACACCGTAAGGCATAGTGTGTGGAAGAATATTGAAATTTGAATGAGCTTTTGTGGGCTTTTTTGAAAGCAAGGGTCGATGATTCCAAGTTTTAATTTGAGGAAGCCATGCTGAAAACTGTTGAAATGGAATGCAAGTAGCCATAAATATCCATTGAACTTGTTTAGAGACCTTTGTTTGTAGTTGGTAAAAATTGTGTCGTTAAACGTGAAGGTAAACGAATGAATCCACGCGAACAACAACCGGGTATCCATATTGATTTGGATAGGGTTATATAAGAAATCATTATTCAAACGGGAAATTAAATTAATATGAATATATATTGAAAACATGTATTATATTCATTAAAATCAATTGATTTTGTTAACAAAATATGTTAAAACCCATTGACAATGATCTGGTTGTGAGGACATAAACTATCAAAATGGTATTTGATCTTGAAGCATACTTTTTTAAGTTTGAAATGGAAAATACAAATAGTTGTGAGGACGTAAATGATCAAAATGGTATTTGATCTTGAAACATCCTTTTTTAAGTTTGAAATGGAAAATACAAGTAGTGAATTGTAACATCATTTTTTAAGTTTGAAATGATTAATACAAATAGTTGTGAGGACATAAACCATCAAAATGGTATTTGATCTTGAAACATCCTTTTTTAAGATTGAAATGGAAAATACAAATAGTGAATTGTAACAAAACAGGTTCGAGAAGGAATATAATATTCTAAAGAACATTGTGCTTGTCATTCCATATTTGAAGTTGTATCAAAACATGTTGGAGGCATCTAAGACCTGAAGAAGCAACAATGGACCTGCAAAATGTATATTTTGCTAGAATTAGTAATATGTAAATCAGTTGTGGAAATTTATTAGCAATACTTTGTAGGTGAGTTGTGTTAAAATGAATTTGGAATGAATGGAAATGAAGTTACCTTTGCCATGGGGATTTATATATTGTTAGTGGAAGATGCATGGTGAGTAATGGCATATTGAACACCATTGGAGGTATATGCATAGTTGGAGATGCATATTTTTTGCTTGCCATTCTCCTTGTAGTTACTTAGGTATGCTATTTCTGAGTCCATGTGTCCTGTTGCAAAAGAAAGAAAATGTTAGAATGAGATGTATAGATAATATAAAGACATTCTAATATTTTCTTTATTATTAATATTGATTAAAGTTGGTTGTTGATGAAAGATATGAAAAGTAGGTTATGAAATAGAATGAGGTAAATAAATCGAGGAAACCTTTTGGTGATGTTAAAGTATGGGTTGGAGCAGATTATCTGGAGGTGGCATTGAATGGAGAATTTCTTTTGCGTGTTTTCTGCGAGCAATGTTTTTTTCGTCCTTCATTTTACTGTAACGATCGAAACTGAATGTGGGGCTGATCCAGAGATCTTGTTGAGAAGGTACTCTTGAAATTGCAGTGCATGTGATACCTTGACGTTCTATTTTTCCAATGTCAATTGTTGCTTTTGGAAGTGTCATACCTTGAGATTTATGTATGGTTAAAGCCCAAGCCATCTTCAGTGGAATTTGTGCACGTCCATTTCTTTTTACTGCTGGAATAGGCAAGTGAGTGGGGTTTCTTTCTTCCCAAGGAGGCCCGATGTATTTGGGAAAATCTAAGACAACAAATGTTGGAATTTGTGGTGGTGCAGTGGATTCTTTGTAAAAGATGGTTACAATTTCTTCGAGGGAACCATTAAAAAGTCTGGCTGAAACCCAAAGGTTGGAAGTCAACATAACTTTTTCGCCATTGCATAGCAATAAAATTCGCTCAAGTTGCTCGTCCTCTGAGGAAATGTTGAAATATGTGATGCCATCTTCAGCAATGGATCTTGCGATTGGAGTGTTTAGAGATTTCATCATTTGTTTATTATGGACCATTGTTTGAGCATTTCTTGGAAATAGATGCATGGAATCATGGAATGAACATATTTCTTCTTCTGATAAAAAGGAATCTATGTGCGCATGAGTACGTTGTAGTCGTCGATTGTTGGATTTACATCTCTAATGTTCTAGAGAATGTTCCTGAAAGTAACCTGTGCGATGTTGTCACTTTGTTGACGAAATATTGTGTCCAATGTGATGACTATGTTGAAGGTGTTCCACAGTGCGCTTCCATGGCTCATCCCTGCATATAGAGGTATGTCTTTGACGGGTGGTAGCTGACCGAGATCACCAACTAATATAATGGAACAACCACTGAAAGGAGTGTTTCTTTGTTGTGGAAATGCCTCTCGAAGACGTTCATCAATATGGCTGAGAAGCTTTGGCCCAATGAAGCTCATTTCATCGATTAGTATGTATATTATATGCCTGATTTCTTCTTGGAATTTTGCAAGAGCATTACCTTCTAAGGGCATAAGATCCTTATAGGAAGGTGTAGAGAAGAATGGATTGTCGATGCTTGTATGTTGAAGGAAGCAACCCCTGTAGAGGCGAGGAGCATGATCGGTGAAGGTTCTGGGCTTGCAAGGCTTATGAACATATCTTTGATGCAATTGATAAGGAGGGATTTTCTTGTACCAGCAGTGCCTTGTATTATCATTCTGAGAGCGGGTAAATAATCCTTCATAGAAAAATGATTAGAAATAATATTTAGAGCTTTTCTTTGCATTGGAGATAATGTAGTAAGGGTCGCCAGGATATGTTGATGTGTTTAAAGAATGTGGTGGAAGGAGTGGCTATTCTCAATGAACTGTATGGCATTATTTTGTAGATCTAATGGGATAGTGGTATGATTCCAATTATGGGTGTCATCAAAGCCATGAAGTCCAAGTATGTCGAGGTCATTTATGAGAAGCTCATTTGTAGTGTGTAATTGGGAAATTAATTCCCATTCATTTATTTCCATGGTGTCTGGAAGATTGGTTTCATCAATAGTTGAGGTATCATTTGCGACAGATTCAATATCAGATAGTGTGCGGTGCTGATGCCAAGGTTTGTAGAATGGACGAAATGTTTGCCAATTTGTGATGAATTCTGCAGCAGAATTTCTTATATCTTGTACGATATGGCAAAAAGGTTTGTATAACATAAGTTCAACTTTGCAAAAGTCAGCGTAGCAAGGTTCAGTTGTGCATGGTATGGAGGAGTAACGTGGTATGACCCAAACAATTGCTTTTGTAGATCTTTGTTTCCATTTGTTTGTTTTGAAATGAGGATCATATGACTAGGATCTTGCTAATTCTATTAGTGATGTGGATTCTATGGGTAGAAGAGCACTGGATATATGTATCTATGATGTGTGGGGATGTAGTGGAGGTGGTGTTCGTTTGTGGAAAGCACATAAGAATTTTTTGGTTTACATTTAAAGAAATGAATGGTCGACTACATAATGTTAATGGTAATTTTTGTAGCACATGGCATGTTTCTTGTGCTCTAATGTCACGATCAACAAGGGTTTCTACAAGAAATGTTCAAAATGTGGATGTTGTTGGGTCAGCAATGGGTGAAGCTAGGACAATTCTATGTGGCATGCGGTGAAAACTTTCAGATTTTATTTTATTTTATTTATTTATTTATTTATTTTTTCTGCTTTGGATGCATATTTGGCGATATATTTTTGTACAACGTGTATGGAGACTACTGGTTGGTAGTCAACATTTTCACACCAAATAGATAGGATGGTAGGGTTATGGCTATTGAGTCGATCATTGTTGCGAGCATATGTGTATGTTTTTTGGCCATTGGAATCAATGAATAAGGCCGATTTTGGATGTAATTCCCATGGTGCTTTATAACGACATTGGAATGAGGATCCATTTTTTCTTAGGCATGTGCTTTCTGAGCATTTTGTGTGACGTTCAACACAATTAATGAGTTGTTCATAGTCATTGAAAGGATTGGTTCTGAAGATTTGCGGTGTGGATAATAGATAAGGGTCTTCGGGATTTGTCCAAGCAATTGGTTGGTTTGAAGTCGAAGGAGTATGAGGGTTCCAAGCGGAAATATAGTCATCAAAGAACTGCCTGGTAATATCAACTACTTTTGTGTCTTCCCAGTTGAGGTTTTCCATATCAGGTGCATTTTCTATCCAAAGGAAACCATGGATGTGCATAGATCCCCTATGTTGCCATTCATACCTGTCAAGTATGTGTTTTTGTAAGATAATTTTGTAATAGCTGAGGAATGTTGTTTTGAGTTTTTGGAAAAAAAATGCGGTAGAATGCACACCTGTACCAGTAATATTTTGTCTTCAAGTGTTTCTCTAAGATAATCTTGTGAAATGTTGTGAATCTATGGTGCATATATAGTGATGTTAAATGTGGGTTAGAGATAATGCTATCATTTCTCCACTTTTGTTGTTTTACAATATCAGAAGGTAGACATCCGGGCATGATTGCATGATTGCATGATTGCATGAAGAATGTCGGGCAACCGAGTTGAGATATCATGTCTGTTAGTTCATTTTTAGCTTTGTACCAAAATGATCTTGTTCCATGTAAAGAGCTACCGAGTCACATGACTTGCTTTGCCAATTGCTCATCTGGAAATTGTTCTAATTGGATGTTCAGATCTTGAATAGATATTAGGAAGTTATCTGTGATGTTCTTTTTCACAAAAATTGATGTTATTGCTTGACTGCAATGTCACATCATGAGATTATATATGTAATAATGAAAGCATGGGTGCTTTCCAAATCTGTTATCGTAGTAACGTATAAGATGAAGTGCATATCCATGTAACTGCACTTCTTTCATTCTTGGCTGATTTGGCATTGCAGCTCCTATCAGAAAAAGGGTGGGGAAAGCCATAGAGAGTAGACCTTCTGTGTTGTATTCATTGATTGGCGATAAACCAATTGTTGGCCACTCAATTGTAGCATCAAATTGGTGGTTGTAAGCATGTAAATAATGGTGGATTTCTTGGATTTTTGTATTAGGTATGATGGGTACGAATGATGATGTTTGGTTTATGGATGGGTCTGCGAAATCTTTGGTGAGCTCATGTGGTGGTTCAAGTGAAAGGTGGACATTGGTTTCTATAGTACTGGAATGGTGAAGGGAGGAGGAGACATTGGTGGGGATTGCTGGTAAGGATGCCAGTGCGTTGTTATCAATACGAACATTCTTATAGTATGGGTTATTTTCCAATTTGTATTCTAATGCAGCGAGAACGTGATGTCACTAACAATGAAATCATAAGCCTTATGGTCATTACTATGACAAGTGACAATTAGGATGTCCAATTTTTCAACACATCATGGCAACATGTTTGCAATTTTTGTAATGTCTTGAGGAAAACAAATTGTGTGCCCACTGTATTTATATTGGCCACCACGTGCATGTTTTACTTGCAGTATCGGGTTAACACTAACAATGAGCATTTCTTCTATTTGTGAAAGAGATGTAAGGATCACTGGTTGAGGACTAGGGTCCCTATTGTTTGATAATGACAAGCGATGACCCTTTGTTTCAGAGACGCATCTGGAGTAGCAACACATGTGATTGGCACTGCAGATATGTATTCTAGGATGTAATTCAAGACAAATGGGGCATGGGAATTTAGGTGGAAGTTTATCAATCTTTGCACGGAAATCGCGATGTGCTTGATTAGTATAAACGTTGCTGAAATCATGTGCGAAGGAGGGGTTAGGGAAATGAGATATGGATGTATTTGTTTAAGAGGTTTTGCTGAGAAGATAAAGAGTTTGATAATTGCAAGGGAGGATTGTTTTCAGGGTGGGCCATTTCAGACAAGGAATGTTGGTTTTCCTTTTTTTTTGTGTGTTTTTGACATTCTCTGATGTCTTTTTTTCTTGATAAAGCTCACGGCGACGTGCATTTATTTGTTCTTTATTTGTTGCATAGTATATTCGAGCACGTTAATTATTAGAAGAAGAAGCCATTCACAAAATTTATGGTACCTATAAGCAAGAGAGGGGAAAAGAAGAATGTTATTTGGAGACAACAACCATGTCATTGTATGAAAGCAAAAGAAGGGAAAAACAATTTAAGTTTTGAATAGTTTTATGCGAATTTTTCTATTTGAATAATGTGTTTGAAAGAACATATTAGTAATTTTTCTTTATACATGTAGATAGTTCCATGTGTAATGTAGCAAGTTACGTCATTTTTTAAAAGGAAGTAGATGATAAAAGAAAAAAAATTGTGAATTTGTCTACTCACATAATGCTAGATACAATGGAGGATGAATACTTATTTCAATGGTATATAAGAAAATTTCGTAAGAAGGCATGCAACAGTGTATCGTGTAAAGTTGTATTTATAAAATTGAACAATAGGAATTGTCAAAAAGCAAGGAATACATTTTGCGATATTTATCTACAATATCGAGATGTTTTGGATTTCTCGAAGGATGTTGTTGCATTCTGTCGTGAAATGCAACTTTTCTTCTTTTATGATTACGCATTTGAATCGTGGCACTCTGTTAAAAGTTTCTATCTTCACTGATAGTGTGAAGATATGATCTGTCCATAGAGCTTTAGAGACAATTTCCTTGACCAATTCTGGATCTGAAGATAATAAATAGAAGTCTTTGGCATTATTTCCAAGAATTGTAGATCCCACGTCTTCGAAAACAATAGCTGAAGCTAATTCACCAGTGTGATCTTGTATGTCGATTTTCAATAAGTATCTATAATCACAATCACTTACTTCAGCGTTGCATTTTGGGCAGAACCACATCCTTGTATTTCATGGAATAAGTTTTTTCATGCATTTTTTCCCACCAATGATCAACGGGCAAGAAATGTAGTAAAAACTATCCATCCCAATTTTTGTTATTGTTCCCTTTAATTGGAAAAATGTTGGTTTCTCTAAGGAATCCATACTGTAAATATCAACAATTGTTTTTTTTTTTTGTTGATGGCCAAAAGGAGATCTTGTTGTCAAAGATGTAGAAGCTGCAGTCGAACCTTCTTTTTTAAACCACGACTTTAGCATATGGGCCTCTTCAATGTCAGGATCTACAAGAATAATGGATCTCATTGTAGTGCCGATATTTTTTCCATTAAATTCTCCAACACGCGCATATTTGATTGCAATGATGGGGTTATTTCCTGTAGCACATAGGGAGGATATTTCCTGTGACACAACATTAAAATTATCTCCCCAAAAGATTGCATCTATGTTATACCCTGATGTGGGGTCGTCAATATGCCATGATTATTGTCACTTGTGAATGTTTATTCCACCCATTTCCACCATTCTTCATCATGTCATTTATTATAATTTATCATTTAAATCCATTTTATAAATGATTTATGCTCTCATGAATTAATATTATTTATTCTCCTTTATTTCTAATAAATTGATTATTATGTATTATTTTACCATTGATAGTTCTAATAAGTTGGTTGTAACCTTATTTACCATTTTTAGCCTCCAAAGCAACTTCCAGATTGAAGATTTGATTTTTAAATCAGTCAACTCAGAAATTCGCTGGTTTAAGGAGTGACAGTTTTGCGGTTAAGATTCTGAGCAAATGAAGACGAATTTGGAAAATCCGGAACATGGGTTTTGTCCAGAACGGGCCCAAGTATCTTCTTGAAGAACAGTTTGTCCAAATTCGGCCTGTACAGGGAGAAACGCAGGGTTCTTTGAGCACGATTTTCTGGGATTTGCTGTTGCGGCCGCCCTCCAAATCTTAGCTGCAAAGCCAAATACGCCTTGTTCTTGTTGATCAAATGGTTAGAGGCAAACCAATTTTGTAATAGGAATTATGTTGTTCTTATCCTTATTGTAACTTCTCTCTGATCTCTCTCTATTTAAATGAAAACAGAGATCAGAGAGGGGGATGATTTGAGTGAGAGGTGATGATGGATTCGGAAAATGAGAAATGTTGGACACAACAATGGTGGATTATTCATGCTGTAATTCTTAAGCTTTGCTATTGTAATGATTCCACAATTGGCTGATTAATAAATGATTTGGAAGTGTTGTTCCATTTTCTCATTCTGAAGTGACACCGCAGCATCCGTTGGCGGCTAAGGGCCCAGCCTCTGGCGGAGTATGCTGCTACTGCTGTATATTATCTTTTTGGTTTATGCATGGTTTGTATTATCAGCTTGAATTGGTAATCTGGTGTGATTTATTATCTTATATTGCAGTTCTGTTATATTTCATATATCGCTCTCTGCAACAAAGTCGTAATGTGCATTCTGATCTTATAACGTATTGCTATCTCTTTAAAGTCATTAATGTAATATTGATGTTCACTACAGAATGATTTAATTGCGGAGTAATCAAGCTGCAACCTTCTTAAGCTGGTATTATTGTATTTGTCCATGGTTTATACTTCATACGAATGTTGTTCAATTGACATTGTGGTTCATTATGAATTGCAATCGCTACCCGTTCTAACCAGGATTAATACTTGCGTATCAGACTCAGATTACCATTTCTTAATATCGTTGTACGCTGTGTGCATTATTTATTTTAGCACCGTAGGCTGTTCCATATTTCATTTCCAATTAGTTGCCATTCTATTTCTTTTTGTTGTCTAATTTATTTGATTTGGTTTGGTTGTTGTTTGCTTCCATTAAAACAGAGTTTTGTTGTTCAGTTCTTTTAATTCTAGTTTCCTAATTCCATTTTAGACTTGCTGTTCCATTTATTTTCTGCTGTCCATTTACTTGTATTTATTGCTTTGGTGTGAGAGAAGGTCCAAGGCTGTCGTGAGCCTCAGCAAATGCTACCACGCTCCCTGATCCATGGTCCATGCTCTAATTCCTTTTGCATCAATTTCTAGAGAAATGAGTT
>APFE030404136.1:47229-63768 GCA_000404065.3 Pinus taeda
AATTAGATTTCTTTTTCAAGCATTCATTTACTTTTGGGTTTTAAGCACTATACTGCAAAACATTACTCTTGAGTAAATAGCCACCTCAGACAGAGTACACTCTTGAAATAAAAAGTCGTCCCTGGGTTGATAATTAATGTGAGGTAATTAGGTGTTAAAAAGACCCTTTTTATCGCTTCACACCTGACATGTCTTGAAGTTGTACTATTTGTTTATTAACTTCAGAGCCGTCTTTTCTACGTATAGTGCATACACTGGAAATGTTTGTGACAACACCAAGAATATCAACAATGGAGTTGAATTTTTTTGTTCTGATATCATTAATTGATTTTATATTGAATTGCACTGTTGGATTATGTTTTTTTTCGTTGGCAACATGTTCTATGGTAGATCTTGCATTCACTAAAATTTCCCAATCATTGTTCAAGTGGTTGTATTGCTTATTAGCCATTTTTACATTCCCTTTAGAGACAATGTAGACATTTCCATTTTGGATTTTGTTGAAAAAATAATCTGTGACATTGTTGAAACATGTAATATGTATTTCTCCACCCTCTGTATCAAACAGGTCAAAACAAAACACTTTACTGGGTCCGTATTGATTCTGAAACCGTCAAAGAGTTGTTTTCCTTTAGACATATTCTTTTATGCACCAATTTGAGTGGTAAGGGTTTAACGATTTGATGGGAATTTGAACTAGCAGAATGGATGGAGTTGGAGTAGTTGGAAGAGGGCAGTGTCTTTTTGATAAAGGATTTGGGTTCGATGAGGATGGAGTGTTTTCATCATATGTGATCGGGATACTCATATTTTTTGGATTGCCAATTAAGGGTGCAAATGAAGTAGATATTTCAAAGTCTATTAGCTTTATAGACCTACAAGATAAATGAGAGTCATAGGAATAATTGTTAGAAGTGGATGTGTTATAAATAAAAATGTTAAATTTGAAATAAGAAATTTATAACAAACTTACGTTGATGGACCGATAGCTGAGGTAGTCCAACTTTTAACATTTATAACAGAACCCTTTTGTAGCAAGCCTGTTGCTACGAGATTATTGAAATATTTTGGAAGCGTGATGTGTCTCTGATGTGTTCTGTCTAAAATTGCAGTACGATATCGTGGAGTTGAATTTTGCATTGATTGTATTGGTTCAAGTTCAACAATTTGCAGGTATGGTTGAATATGAGTTGATCCAGATAACATTGAGGAAATTGCATTATGAGTAAGATTTCTTGTCATTTTCTGGTACAAAACAAAACACAAAAATGTTGTTTTCTTCACGTAAGATGTTTAATATTCATTACATTCCTATAACATTACTTGAAAATATATGAATTAAAGGGAAAAGGGCAAGAAGAATGCTCAATTTGTTTCTAAATGAGTGGGTATCTAAGCTTGTAAACATAATGAAGAAAGATATTTATTACACCAACTTTTATATGATCATTTTTTTTGAAACATAATTAAAATTGAAAATTAACAATTTCATAAACCTACACATGTTAGAAACAACGAGATAGAAACAATCAGATAGGGCATGATGATTGAGTTTCCCGTGCCAAATAATGTATACATTTTTTAGGGAATTTGGCAGTAGCAACACTAGAGATACATTGGAGCTACGTTGTGGGTTCTGTATTGGGCAAATTTGTATTGTGGAATTTGGGTTTTGCATGAGTATTTTTGTTTCCAGAGAAAACGAATGTTGTACATAATGGTGGAGAGAAGTTGTGCAATTGCATAGAATGCAATGATAGGTGGCTAAGCTCAACATAGGTCCAATGACCAAGCACTGAAACTATTTAATGCAATGCCTATGCTAGATGAGGTTACATAAAATTATGTAATTTCAGGATTTGTAATTTGATGATATGCACAGAATGGGTAATGGCATGAGGCCCTAAATGTTTTTGCTCAAATAAGCAGATTGTTTCTAAGCCAAACATCATCAGCTTTGGCACCATTGTCAAGGCCTGCGTTGGGTAATGCCATGAGGCCCGAAATGTTTTAGGTCAAATGAGGAGAGTGTTTTTAAGCCAAACAACTTCACCTTTGGCACCATCCTGGAACATCTAAAAGCTCTGAACAGCTTACCTGCCTAGTACTTAGTATGTTGTACGGGCCTGGAATTAGATGCTTTTACTCCTCAGGATCAGTTGGCATTTGTTTAGTTGACATATCCACAAACAAAGAAAGGACAGCTCTTGTGAAAGCTAGATGAGAGGATGAAATGAAGTATGTCATTCAAAAGAGTAAAGGAATATGAAATAGCCAAAAGTAGTGCTAGAAAGGAACAGTAAGCGGGGAGACCAGTCCCTTTAGATTCGTGGGATGCAAGGACAATCTCGATGACTGTGATTTCCTTTGCAAATGACACATGGAGATTTAGGTTTGGATGGTGCAGTGTGTGGATTTTCGTCAGATGATGCATGGCTGCCCCCTTTCGTTGTTGGCTTCTTCTTCTTCTTCTCCTTCCTTTTCTTCTTCTACTCAGTTACTTCATTTTTAGTTTGACTAGTTTCACCAAGAAAAGAGGAAGAAGGAGAGGGAGAAACAAACGAAGTAGAAGGTTGGGGGTAACTCTAGCATCATATGGTTACTGATTTGATTACTCAAGAATCATGGTGTTTTGAATGACAAAGGTCAAGAAAAGCCATACCGGCGAGCTAATTGCAAGCCCTAGAAGGGACAATGTAGCCATATGAAGTGCACCAACATCTCCCCTAGAGGAAAAGGGAGTAGGATCCCCCCAAGGGGAAATCCTTGATTGGTGGACTCCATTTTCTCAACCTAAGACCAATGAGGGAGCTGTGATGTTATTCCGATTTAAATAAATTTTATGACGCTTTGACACAACTTGCTTTTTCAATTTTTAAGAGTTGAGAAAAAGCTAAAGATGACTCTAGTCACCTTCGATTTGGGTAACTCTAGATTCCTTTGGTTTCTGATTTGATTGCTCAAGAATGATGGTGTTTTGAATGACAGAGGTCGAGAAAATCCATACTGGCGGGCCAATTGCAAGCTCTGGAAGGGACAATGTAGCCATATGAGGTGCACCAACATCTCCCATGGAGGAAAAGGGAGTAGGATTCCCCCAAGGGGAAATCCTTGATTGGTGGACTCCATTTTCTCAACCTAAGACCAATGAGGGAATAGTGATGTTATTCTGATTTAAATAAATTTTATGACGCTTTGACACAACTTGCTTTTTCAGCTTTTAAGAGTCAAGAAAAAGCTAAAGATGACTCTAGTTGCCTTCGATTTTTAATGATCCTGAAGTGACAAGTGCTCAGATGGACCTTTTCTTTTAAGAAGTCTAAAAAGGAACGAAAGTGACTACTCTGGATATCTACCAAGGGGATTACCAAACCAACCGCAAAACTGTAAAATACTTTTTATGGTATGATAGTCAATCTTCCCGAATGTTGTGTTCAGTGCATTACAATCAATAGGACGGTAGACACGACTTCCTAAGGATAAAGGATATAGCCTACTGTGGTCTCCCAATATATACTCGACGGTATGTGGGAGCACAAGTTTGTACTGGCAATTGTCGTTTCAAAGAGGAGGAATCACCCAACCTACAATGAAGGCAATAGTTACCAGGCTTTACGATGCCAGAATACATCTCTAGCCTAGACTTCTAAATGTTGTGCATTGGGTTCCAAAGCATTTTTATGTTTATTGAAATTTATTTTACAATTGATCTTTCTTAAGAAGTTTTCCTTTAAGGTTGATCGAGTGATGTACATATACAATTCCTAAATATGCAATCTAAGATGATAAATAGTCATTTACTTTTTTTTTTAGCGAAAATCCTAGCTACTAAGGAAACAAAAGTGAAATTGTTTCAACATAGAGCAGAGAGAACACACTAAGATGCACTATCGTAAATCAATTTCCACATGCATTCTAAATGCAAATGCACATGCATGTATTTGTTTTCCGCTTTCTTAATGTGTGAATGACAAAAAGAATGCCAAGTGGTATAAAATATTAATACAGGGATATGACTATTCCAGAATTCTAATAAACATGAGCGAAGCTATTGAAGTTTGTATCTAAGATTTCTAGAGTCTGTTCACCAAAAACAAGACAATCACGATAGCACCACTTTGCATTAATTTAACACACAGGAATAAAGTTTAAAATATTAAGAAAGCATATATATAACTGAATCAATTCAATTGGGAAATAATTTTGAGTCAAATTTATAAGACTCTGTATCTGCTTTGTGGCTAATGTACAATCGATGGCAGTGGATTTTCTATCATTGTCCATGGATGAAATAGAAATTAAACAAAAACTCATAAAGGAGATTAAGGCTGTTACCAGAGATGAAGTAATACAGAAACGTCTAGAAATGTCCTTGAAAGTTGAAAGTTGAATCGCCCAGAGACAAAACAGAGTAGGCCAAGGCAAAGTATCTGTATTTAACATTGTTGTGTGAGTAACCAACATAATCTGTACAATGCTATGGATATTAACAGTCTCTGCAAGAAAAAAATCCAATATAATCCACACAATCTAATCCTCACGGGGAAGGTTTTGCTAAAGGTTTTCTTATGTTATAAAATCCTAAGCTAATGTGGGTGTCCTAGCAAATAAGAATGTATAGCTTGTTATAGTTAAGTGTTTCTTGTGATGGGTTTTGTTAATCTCAAGGAAATGGAGTGAATGTTTATATGATGTGCATAGTTGAGTATTTCCAAATAAAGGTATGCAAAGAGTGAACAATGGAGAAATATTTTTAATGAAAACTATCAACTCACCCTTCATTGCATTGACTGAAGGGTAGCCTATGTTTGTAAGGGGAGCTGAAACCCCATTAAGTGTGAAAGGCCACGTCCCCAAATTTTCCCAACTAGTATTGATGACTCCCAACCTTTTTCGAGAACATAAAGTATCAATTCTTTTTGTTGGGGAAAGAAGCCAACCAATTTTATTTTTGTTGGGGACAAAAACTACCCAATTTTTGCCCTTGCATGGGAGTGGGGATGTGTTGCATGAAGGATTCTCAAGTAGAAACCAGACAAGAATGCATGAAAATCAACCCTAGGCTAGCTATGGTAAACTCTCACCAGTTCACAGCTAACCTTAGAAGAGGATCTTATCATGATACTAAATGAAGGATTATTCTTTTAAAAAATTTGAAGTAGTTATGAAAGAGATTAATGAAAACATAGTTGTAATTTATTCTTCTAAAAATCCTTATCAGGCTAAGGGAATATACTTCTAATTTGTGCATTTCAATCAACCATCAATCGACACTATTCACATCCAATTGTGTCTTGAGACAAATTCCACAAACATGGAAAAATAAAACAGCCACCAAACCAAAACTAATATTAGACGCATGAACAATGATTCTGAAACAAAAGCTAAGCAGGACTCACAACAGAATTATAAAACACATTGAATTTCTCAAGAACAAAATAAAATAAACAATAGGATTAGCTAGGATACCTGCTATTTAGATGAGGATAATTTACCAACATTAATTTACCCAGCAGATCTTAGAATGACGACAATTTAAAATAAAACTGTTTCTCAACATCCTCACAACTTTCTGAGAATAAACCATGATAGCTTGACGTTTTATGGTTCAAACAACATTTACAAAGCAAATATATAGAGATAACAAACATTGCTAGAATGGTTTGAGATTCGAATCCAGAAATCAGAAGTTCTTTTTCAAGAGATAAATGCTAGTAATTTTGGTTCACCAACTATATCTGGGATGATATGTGTATATAAGGAACATCCATCTGGTAAAGGCTGACACTTTGTGGTGTTTACCTATGGCCCACTCCATATTCTAAATAAATATAAGCTAGAAAACATGCGTCTTTACATTACTATTTCTCTTTCAAATAGTATTTTTGGTTTCTACTCCATTTATGATCCCCTTGCAGAGACCACGAAAGAGACATGTTTGTGATCCAGAAAACAGGTATGCTTATATAATTACTACTATTTTAGCTAGTGTTTTGGATTTCAGCTCCATTGATATTCTCCTAACACAACCTGAAAGGAGCCATTTGCGGTTATGGATAGATGATAACTCCCGACCTACTATTAGTTGGCTTTTAGGAGCTGGTTTGAATACAATCAGTTGGGCAGGTGTTAAAGATGATGTTCTTTCCTCTCATTGATGGCAGGCAAAAAATTCCTCGAATGCCCTTTGCTAATCTCTTCATATTGTAGACATAAAGTGGAAGAAAAAGCACATGATCCATGCCAAGCACTACACTTGGTCCAACAAGTAAAACAAAGTTAAATTTCTCAAATGAATGAAATTAAAATTATAAAATGGTTTCTAAGATAGTCCAACAAGTAAAAAAAAATGGCCTTCTGACAGAAGAGAGAACACTATCTGAAAAGCACAAACAGATTACGATTTAGCCATCAGTGAAGGTTTGCCTCTAGGTGTCCTCAGTGAAATTTTGAAAACAAATATTTACACTTGTTCTTTCTCTCCAATGTAGTAGCAAAAGAGTGATGAAAATTGGCCTTTGCAGGGCGCTGACTAAGCTAATTCCGGTGAAGTGTTAGCTGTTGGTTTCTTCAATTTAAATTTTCGTTGGGCTTGTGCATTGAGATCTACTTCCACTTGGTATTAGGTTTGTTTATCTCCTTATTTTTCCTTAAAGTTGTAATAAGATGCAGTGTTTTGATGGGGTAGTGCATATAGGAGAGCATGTGGGAAGAGAAGTTAAAAATTATTTGCATAATCTACATCTATACTATGAAAGTATTAAGTAATATTACAATATTCATAAGGACTATTAAAAGGACCACTTAATATAATTGTTTTTTTGCAAGAAATGCTAAGGTAACAGAGGCTAAGGAATATTAAAAAGACCATTGAAAGGTAATTGTTTTCTTGCAAGATATACTAGTGTGGCTGAGGACAATTAGTTGAGAGATGGAAGAGATGTTGTAACCTGGGTTGCTTCCATTCTGAATTCTTTCCAAGAGTTATGGGTTCTTCTGCTAGACTGAAATTGTACTTACCTCTTTGGTCTTCTCGAGGGTTCTCAACCTTCTTCTCGATTCGTGAGGTGATGATGGGATAGCTACCTTGTATTTTGTAATAGTTCTTATGCTACCTGCCCACAACCTCATATATCTATTGTTTATTTTTTTATTTTTTTTCAAAAAGAAAAAATAGTACCATCACTATTCCTTTAGGAAATGAAATGGTACATATAGGAAAACAAGACAAAAATTGCTTTAAAAAAACTTTGCAGAGAAATCTTAATGGAAACTACCCAGACCCTATGACACCAATAGTAGTATTTCATTCGTAATTCAGGATTACTTCAGCATTGTTCATCTTCAACGCCCAAACAGTGAGGATGAATGTGTTTCAATTGGCACAAGTCTCTACAATAGAGAGTAGGGTATTTTTTAATGAATCGGAGCAAAAATGGAACAAATAACTTATTCTGGAGTCAAAATGGTTTGAAGCTTACAAATCCTATTTGGAAGGGCTAAAGCACCTGTCCTTTATTCAAAAATTTTGTAGTTAGTATAGCATTAGTAGCCAACTGGTTGTTTTGTACATTTCATTTGGAAAAACACGCAGTGACTATAGGATTTCTGTATTTAATAAATTCTCTGCCTATCTGATGTTTTCTCTAAGTTGGTGAAAGTCATTAATTTCTTTTTGAAGTTGAATCTCAATTATTGTATTTTAGGTTTTCGGTGTTCAATTACATCGGCTGTAATATACACTATATTATTAATGAACAGTGGATGAAAGATGGCCAAGTGGTGGACAGAAAACCAGGCCTCTTCTAATCAAGAAATTAAGAGACAAATTATAGAAGCTCTCAATTTAATGTCTACTCATTCATGGCTATATCATCAATACCTGGTATCCATGGAGGTATTTAGTCAGTTTTTCAATTCTTCTATCGCAGTCAATATTTTTGTAAGGTTGAGAGTTGTAGCCACAAGCCGTTGGAATGCAGGAAAATTACCTAGCAAATGTGTAACTTACTTCTCTTCTCTATTGGCTATGTTGAGTGGAATTTGTGGTGGGAATGTGCACAACATCCAAGGAATGATGGTCTCTCTGTAAAATTCTATAAGGGTTTTTGAGACACCATTGGGAAACCTTTTAAATGTGTTCTTGGAAGCTCTTCATCTAGAACCACTTGCAGAGCAAACTAATGCAGGCATCATCAATATAAACCACAACTCGGCCAACAGGAACTCATTTAATGATCCCAGGCTAATCATTCTACTTTACGTGGCTTACAAGACTCCTGCAGAAGCATTAACCACAAAACATTAAGCTTGAAAACTATCTAGTGGGCTGGAGAAATTCATCAAGAAGATTTGCTCCTCAAGATTGATTTTGATAAAGTCCTACATAGATTAGAATGGTATATTACTTCATATATGATGACATGGATTGGTATCCTAAGGTCAAAAAAGAAATGAGGTACAACTCTAAGAACCTAACCAATCAAATTATTTTGCAATGGTCCATTAGAAAGGGTTTTCTTTGTCTAATAAAACATTTCATCGCAGCTAATGCTCTAGGTTAGCTAGAGTCAAGTGCAAATCGAAGGAATGATCATTATCAGGTGCCTACAAGATGTTTTAAAATCCACTTTGTACATGACTCTGTGCTCTCTCTAGAATTAGCCCAATCTTTGTATATGATGATGTGTTGGATTTGGCCCAAGTTCGAGAAAGCAGTGAGCATTATGTTCACCAAAGCATCTATTAAGTTTCAAGCTGGGCATCTAGTATTAAGAAACAAGTTACAATTAAATCATAATTAACAATTACATCTGAATTAGGTGATTTTTTATTCAAACATGGATGGCATAACAATGTTGACAATGTGAACATGGAAGAACTTCTACAACTTGGTGTTGAGACAACGGCCAATCAACCCAATGGCAAACTGATTAGGTTCTGATGGATGTGCAACAATCACAAGCGGATAGACATTGCCACTACACATATAAATCAACACAAATCCATGGTATAATTTTGCTTATGTATATTAGATTTTTTCACAACATCCATTTAGCAAGATTGGGTTACCAAAATCCTAGGCATTTAACACACATCACATCTATTTAGTATTTACATTGAGAAAAACAAAGGCTCTTCATGAAAGGACAAAAATGTGAAACCAAAATATTAAACAAAAGGGATGGGATGAAAAAGGCACTAGAAACAAACAACCTCATAATGCAAAATTGGGAGATATAAATAAAACTAAAAGCCAAGTTGCATAGCACCATCTAAGCAATACAACAAACAACCATGACCACATTGCAAGATGATCCTTGGCCAAGTTTGATTGATAAAACAGATTCCCCCTTGCCTCTGTGAGCTGCTAACTTCCTTAGTTGATTGATATAATACCTTAATATGGTTTCTCCTAGATCAAACTTACATTTGTATAGAAGCATTTGGAGGAATACAAATTGCAACTACTGACAAAATGTTATGCCCTATTGAGTTGCAAAAAATTGATTATTAAATTTCAAGATGCTCTTGAAAGACAGACAACAGAGTGGAGGAGGTTCCATCCTCTTTCTTTCTGATGCTCATGCTTTTCAAGTTAAAATGGGCTTTGGCCAGGGAACCAACAATCAGGAAGAGCTTCTATCCTGTAAAAACTTGATGCTTTTCACTCTTGAAAAGGGATGCACTCAGATTCATGTTTTCAGGGACTCTATGCTCACAGTCAATTGTCTCAACAAAGCACAAGTATGCAAGAACATATTATTCATGCCTATTCTAGAGGAAACCATGTGTCTCATTGACTCTTTTATTTCTTTTACATGTTGTCGTATTTACAGGGAAAGGAACAGGGTAGCGGATCGCCTCCCAAAATAGGGCCTTGATATGGATCAAGGACTGTGGGTATAATGGAGCAAAATAATGGACAGGCCTATGGATTCTTTCACACGCCTTACAGGGACATTCCTTTTGGGGTAGCAAGAGCATAAAATCCCACAATTTTCATATCATTGCTCTCTTTCTATTTTTTTTCTTTTATCAGCTATACAGAAAGTAATTTTCTTGTTGGGTGAAGCAGCTTACTCACCTCACCTCGTATGTAATTAATAGTACTTATGTTTTTTTTTTCAAATTTCTTTTAAATGGTTGGATGCTCTAGTTAAAAGAGATCCTTATATGAACTCAAACAACAGTCTTTTTTTACTCAAATGAATACACACAGGGTGTGTATATGCAGAATGTAATTTTCAATCATTTCTAAAATGAATGAAATTAAAATTGTAGAAGGGTTTTTGAGACTGTCCAACAAGTAAAACAAAATGGCCTTTTGACAGAAGAGAGAACACTATCTGAAAAGCACAAACAGATTACGATTCAGCCATCAGTGAAGGTTTGGCTCCAGGTGTCCTCAGTCAAATTTTGAAAACAAATATTGACACTTGTTCTTTCTCTCCAGTGTAGCAACAAAAGAGTGATGAAAATTGGCCTTTGCAGGGCGATGACTGAGCTAATTCTAGTGAAGTGTTAGTTGTTGGTTTCTTCAATTTAAATTTTAGTTGTGCTTGTGCTTTGAGATCTGCTTCCACTTGGTATTATGTTTTTTTATCTCCTAATTTTTCCTAAAAGTTGTAATAAGATGGAGTGTTTTGATGGGGTAGTTCATATAGAAGAGCATGTGGGAAGAGAAGTTAAAAATTATTGGCATACTGTACATCTATACTATGAAAGTATTAAGTAATATTACAATATTCATAAGGACTATTAAAAGGACCACTTAATATAATTTTTTTTTGCAAGAAATACTAAGGTAACAGAGGCTAAGGAATATTGAAAAGACCATTTAAAGGTAATTGTTTTTTTGCAAGATATGTTAGTGTGGCAGAGGACAATCAGTTGAGAGATGGAAGAGATGTTGTAACCTGGGTTGGTTCCATTCTGAATTCTTTCCAAGAGTTATGGGTTCTTCTGCTAGACTGAAATTGTACTTACCTCTTTGGTCTTCTAGAGGGTTCTCAACCTTCTTGATTCATGAGGTGATGATGAGATAGCTCCCTTGTATTTTGTAATAGTTCTTATGCTACTTGCCTACAACCTCGCATATCTGTCGTTTATTTTTTTTTCAAAAAGAAAAAATAGTACCATCGCTATTCCTTTAGGAAATAAAATGGTACATATAGGAAAACAAGATAGAAATTGCTTTAAAAAAACTTCGCAAAGAAATCTTAGTGGAAACTGCCAAGACCCTATGGAACCAATAGTAGTATTTCGTTCGTAATGCAGGATTACTTCAGCAGTGTTCATCTTCAGCGCCCAAACAGTGAGGATGAATGTGTTTCAATTAACACAAGTCTCTCCATTTGAGAGTAGGGTAATGTTTTATGAATTGGAGCGAAAATGGAACGAATAACTTATTCTAGAGTCAAAATGGCTTAAAGCTTACAAAAACATAGTAGATCCTATTTGGAAGGGCTCAAGCACCTATCCTTTATTCAAAAAATTTGTAGTTAGTATAGCATTAGTGCCCAGCTGGGTGTTTTGTACATTTCATTTGGAAAAACATGTAGTGACTATAGGATTTCTGTATTTATTAAATTCTCTGCCTATCTGATGTTTCCTCTGAGTTGGTGACGGTCATTAATTTCTTTTTGAAGTTGAATCTCAATTATTGTATTTTAGGTTTTTAGTGTTCAATTACATCAGCTGTAATATACACTATATTATTTATGGATAGTTGATAAAAGATGGCCAAGTGGTTGACAGAAAACTAGGCCTCTTCTAATCAAGAAATTAAGAGACAAATTATAGAAGCTCTCAATTTAGTGTCTACTCATTCATGGCTATATCGTCAATACCTGTTATGCATGGAAGTCTTTAGTTAGTTTTTCAGTTCTTCTGTCGCAGTCAATATTTTTGTAAGGTTGCGAGTTGTAGCCACGAGTCAGGGTAATTCATGGAGTTCTTTCAAGTTTCAAGCACCTATGTATGAGACTATTTTTCTGATTAATGACTATTAAAAATGCTTTAACCTCGTATGTAATTAACAATACTTATGTAATTAACATGGATGGCATAACAATGTTGACAATGTGAACATGGAAGAACTTCTACAAGGTGGTGTTGAGACAACGCCCAGTCAACCCAATGGCAAACTAATTAGGTTCTGATGGATGTGCAACAATCACAAGCAGATAGACATTGCCACTGCACATATAAATCAACACAAATCCATGGTATAATTTTTCTTATGTATATTAGAGTTTTTCACAACATCCATTCAGCAAGATTGGGTTACCATCAAGTCTGACCCCAAAGAAGCTATGTGAAAAACAACAAAGGCAACATTCCTCCTTCCTTGATCAAAAGCCATTGCCAATTTACCAACAGGAATAAAGTAAGCTAATGCGGGTGTCCTAGCAAATAAAAATGTATAGCCTGTTACAGTTAAGTGTTTCTTGTGATGGGTATTGTTAATCTCAAGGCAATGGAGTGAATGTTTATATGATGTGCATAGTTGAGTATTTCCAAATAAAGGTATGCAAAGAGTGAACAATGCAAAAATATTTTTAAATAAAAACTATCAACTCACCCTTCATTGCATTGATTGAAGGGTATCCTATGTTTGTAAGGGGAGTTGAAACCCCATTAAGCGTGAGTGGCCACGTCCCCAAATTTTTCCAACTGGTACTGATAACTCCCAACCTTTTTAGAGAACATAAAGCATCAATTTTTTTTGTTGGGGAAAGAAGCCAGCCAATTTTCTTTTTGTTGGGGACAGAAAATACCAAATATTTTCCATTGCATGGGAGTGGGGTTGTGTTGCATGAAGGATTCTCAAGTAGAAACCAGACAAGAATGCACGAAAATCAACCCTAGGCTAGTTATGGTATACCCTCACCAATTCACAGCTAACCCTAGAAGAGGATCTTATCATGATATGAAATGAAGGATTATTCTTTTAAAAAATCTGAAGTAGCTATGAAAGAGATTAATGAAAAGACAGTTCTACTTTATTCTTCTAAAAATCCTTATCAGGATAAGGGAATATACTTCCAATTTATGCATTTCAATCAACCATCAACCGACATTATTCACATCCAATTGTGTCTTGAGACAAATTCCACAAACATGAAAAAATAAAACAGCCACCAAACCAAAACTAATATTAGACGCATGAACAATGATTCTGAAACAAAAGCTAAGCAGGACTCACAAACAGAATTATAAAACACATTGAATTTATCAACAACAATACAAAATAAAGAATAGGACCAACTGGGATCCCTGCTATTTAGATGAGGATAATTTACCGACATTGATTTACACAACAGATCTTAGAATGACGACAGTTTAAAATAAAACTGTTTCTCAACATCCTCACAACTTTCTGAGAATAAACCATGATAGCTTGAAGTTTTATGGTTCAAACAACATTTACAAAGCATATATACAGAGATAAAAAACATTGCTAGAATGGTTTGAGATTCGAATCCAGAAACCAGAAGTTCTTTTTTAGGAGATAAATGCCAGTAATTTTGGTTTGCCAATTGTATCTGGGATGATATGTGTATATAAGGAACATCCATCTGGTAAAGGCTAACACTTTGTGGTGTTTACCTATGGCCTACTCCACATTCTAAATAAATATAAGCTATAAAACATGCGTCTTTACATTACTATTTCTCTTTCAAATATTATTTTTGGTTTCTGCTCCATTTATGCTCTCCTTGTAGAGACCACGAAAGAGACCTATTTGTGATCCAGAAAACAGGTATGCTTATATAATTACTACTATTTCATCTAGTGTTTTGGATTTCGGCTTCATTGATATTCCCCTAACACAGCCTAAAAGGAGCCATTTGTGGTTATGGATAGCTGATAACTCCCCACCTGCTATTAGTTGGCTTTTAGGATCTGGTTTGAATACAATCAACTAGGTAGGTGTTAAAGTTGAGGTTCTTTCCTCTCATTGATGGAAAACAAAAAATTCCTCGAATGCCCTTTGCTAATCTCTTCATATTGTAGACATAAAGTGGAAGAAAAGTCACACGATCCATGCCAAGCACTACACTTGGTCCAACAAGTAAAAAAAAGTTTAAGGCCGAGACACAGACCATTCCTTGTCTTGGCCTTAACCCCAGATCCATCCCTCCTTGAAACATGATAATATCCAAGGAATGATGATCTCCCTATAAAATTCTACAAGGGTTTCTGAGACAGTCCAACAAGTAAAACAAAATGTCTTTCTCATTTCCAATTGATTTTACTCAGTGAAACACATTCATTGTTAAGCTTATTGTTTCCCACCTCAAGCCATTGGAGTGCAGGAAAATTACTTAGCAAATGTGTAACTTAATTCCCTGTTCTATTGGCTATGTTGAGTGGAATTTGTGGTGGGAATGTGCACAACATCCAAGGAATGATGGTCTCCCTGTAAAATTCTATAAGGGTTTCTGAGACACCATTGGGAAACCTTTTAAATATGTGCTTGGAAGCTCTTCATCTAGAAACAATTGCAGAGCAAACTAATGTAGGCATCATCAATATAAACTACAACTTGGCCAACAGGAACTCAATTAATGATCCCAAGCTAATCATTCTACTTTACGTGGCTTACAAGACTCCTGGAGAAGCATTAACCACAAAAAATTAAGCTTGAAAACTTTCTAGTGGGATGGAGAAATTCATCAAGAAGATCTGCTCCTCAAGATTGATTTTGATAAAGTCCTATACAGATTAGAATGGTATATTACTTCAGATATGATGACATGGATCGGTATCCTAAGGTCAAAAAAGTAATGAGGTACAACGCTGAGAACCTAACCAATCAAGTTATTCTGCAATGGTCCATCAGAAAGGGTTTTCTTTGTCCAATAAAACATTTCATCGCAGCTAATGCTATAGGTTAGCTAGAGTCAAGGTTCAAATCGAAGGAATGATCATTATCAGGTGCCTACAAGATGTTTTAAAATCCAATTTGTAGATGACTCTGTGCTCTCTCTAGAATTAGCCCAATCTTTGGATATGATGATGTGTCGGATTTGGCCCAAGTTCAAGAAAGCAGTGAGCATTATGTTCACCAAAGCATCTGTTAAGTTTCAAGCTGGGCATCTAGTATTAAGAAACAAGTTACAACTAAATCATAATTAACAATTACATCTGAATCAGGTGATTTTTTATTCAAACATGGATGGCATAACAATGTTGACAATGTTGACGATTTTAGAGAAACACAAACTCAGATACCTAGTTAAGGTTCATTTCAATGTTTCAAAAAATAAAATCACGGGGTCAAAAATCCGCTGGCCAAAACTGCACGGACCAGTATAGAAAGATCTTCGCCAAATAAAATTAACAACACGGAGCAATACAAAGAGATATTTACCTTGATGGCGATTAGTTGTTAAAGAAACACTACCCCAGTGGGCTTTGCAAACCTTGCATTTCCGTGAAATAGAAATGATAACTATTAAACCTCTCCCAAACACAGCCTCAGACCGTATGCATACATATTTCCTTTCTATAGATAATATCCTATTTTGTAGAGATTAGTAAAATAAGACAACGTACCTGCTACTCCGTTTACAACCTCATAAGAATCCTAAATCATGGATATTTTTCCAACTGCCCACCTTCAGCCCTAAATCTGGCAACAAAATAAAATTGGCTATTCACATCTATATTTTGCAGAAAAATAAAATCGACTGAACAAACGATGCAGACATACACACATACCAAAACGGAAATCTGAAAACAGAGAAAGAAAAACTCAATAAAAAAATAGACTAGAAAAAACAGTGTGCATGGCCATGCAATGGACTTGAAAGTTTGGATTTAGCGAAGCATATTCATTGGCTTTATAAAAGACTCCAACAATTTCATTACTTCCTCCAGGTACTTGAAACATTAGATGCAAGGAAAAACGGCCTACACGGCCCTCATGCAGCGAAGAAAGAGACATGTGGCCCTAGTGGAAAATCTTCTCCCTTCTCTCCAGTTCCGCCACCCTCCTCTGTAGGTCCGCCACCGCCCTCCTCAACACCCGCGCCCTCCGCTCATTTCTAAAGCCTAAAAAACCTTAACCTATTAGTTATTAATTAAACGGCCAATTTCTCTCCAATCATCTAACATTACATCTAATGGCTACGATTAAGACACAAAGGAATTTGGGGGGTTCATTTCAAACGGAAACACCTTACGGCATAAAAATATAAATAAACTAGACGTATGATAAATAAATAAAACCTCTTTTTATATTTAGTCCATAAGCCTCTTTCTATTTATGAAGGCTCAAAAAATATATTTTATTTAAGTGAATCCTATGGGCCAAATACCATATTTGTAAAAGAGATATGGTAAATTAATAAAAATATAAATAAACGAGAGGTATTGTAAACAAATAAAACATTTTTTAACATTTACTCCATAATTCACCTTATGTTTATGAACACTCAAAAAATGTGTTATATTGAGGTGAAACCTATGGGAAAAATACTATGGGCCAAATACCATGGGCTAGATTATTATTAATACCATGCAAAA
>APFE030404136.1:64741-100077 GCA_000404065.3 Pinus taeda
AATAATAAATCTACATTTATATATTCATATATTGATTGGAAGGATTCTCACAATGGTCACTTCTTTCAATTAGACCCCTTCAAGCCTTTGGGATACCTAATACTTTCTTATATAATATAGTTGGGGCTTATTGTTATAGACATATTTGGGCAATGCAACCCCAATCTTATATGTCCATAAACCAAGGGCATAGTTGGGGCTTATTGTTATAGACATATTTGGGCAATGCAACCCCAATCTTATATTTCCATAAACCAAGGGCTTCTAAGTCCCTAAAAGTGTTGTTTCACACCCTAAAGGAACAAGGTTAGCTGATTACATCATGTCCCAGATGTTCTCCATGAAAAACTGCTCAGAACTGGTCAAAAGTGGACCATCTCACCTGCTCCATGGTCAAAGTGCAATGCATCCCACCTAATGCACACGAGGGGTGTGATTCATATTGAAAAGCCCTTCTATAGGGTGCGATGGGCGAGAGTAGACAAATGGCAGAGACAGTTTGCAAGGTCGATGATCATGGAATTTTCTAGAAACTTCTCCTATGACACTTGCCTCTTTGAGTTTGCCCCGGGATGAGTAAGAGATCATGAAATCTCCAAGTGGAATTGAGAACTATCATAGAAATGACACTAATCAAAAACCTAGAAGCTGACTCGCCCACTTGCAAACACCTATATATGGATCCCTCATCTTAGAGATCTAGAGGCTAGGATTTTGCATCTTGTACGGAAGTGTTGTTGGTTTCTCTGTGGAAAATCATAGTGTTGTGTGATCTAGATTTTCATGAGGTGAAGAAGGGCTTTCATGCTGGGAGAATGGCTCCGAGTCAGATCAATGGGTTGTAATCCTCTCTTCTACTACTTCTATCAATAAAGCTATTTGAGTTTTCCTCCATATTCTTGTATGTCTTTGAATATTGAACTGATATATACATTTGTATGGTCTATATGTCTGGTCCTATATTGTTTATGATTATAGATCTCTATGCCTTGATGGTATTATGTTGCTTTAACTCTACAGGTGTTCTTTGAAGTGGGACAAGCGAGGAAGGAGCGGCAAAGATCTGTCAAAGGGGAGAGGAAACGAGCAAGGAGCCAAGCGGAACACTAAGGTTGGTACTCTCTGCTTCTCTCTCATCTATTTCTCATAAAGGAAAATGCAAGTAACTTTAGTTTTTTTGTTTCTAAGATAGCTACCCATCTTAGTGGGACTAACAACTCTGAATGGACACTAGTTTTCCTAATAACAAAATGGCGACTCCACTAGGGAGTGAATAGCTTGTTTTCTTGTTTCTAGTTTGTTTACTTTATAAACTACAGACAGAGCTTGAAGTTATGTCAGCTAGCCTTTGAACTAATTTTTCTATGCAACTGCAAAGTAGATAAACACTTCTTCAGTCAATCTTCGAGTTAGTTTATGAATTAAACATATAACTTGAAAACATCCTAAGTGCCCTGGTGGTGGCTCAAGTAACCTCATTAGATCAGCCCCTATGTTTTTTATTTACTGACTATCATTAGCTCAGCCTAAATCCCTAAACTAAGCTGCAAACTATGACCAAAAACCAAGTTAAAGTCTCATCCCTGGACCATCGCACTATTTCCTTTTCATAGTTTGGATGCATCACACATTCCATGTGCTGTAGGTGAGATGCATCCCTATTTCCCTGTGTTACAGGTGTGGTGATCAGATAAGACTGTTTCTGCCTCTAGATATTTGTTTTTCTTCATTCTATTCAGCGTTATTCAGGAGTTTTGTTGTCTGTGATTAGTATACCATTGTTGAAACTCCCTTCCTTTGCAATATTCAGCCTCCATTGTACAAACAATTGTGAATGTTTTTATGTATTTTCACCATTTACAGTTATCTGTTACAAACAATAGCTTAATCGAACTGTCGTCTTTTGATTTGAAAGTGTCGCAAGTGTCGTTTTTATTCAAAGAAAAGAGTCTTCTTCTTGTTGATAGTTGATTACACTGTTACTCTTGTATTTGATTTGAATTAATAGTATTTCAAGTGTTGAAAGCAGTTTTCAATTCAAAATCGCAAAGTGTCGTCCTTGTCTTCCTTTCGTCTTTTGAAAAGAAAATTGTTAGTACTGTTGCTTTGAAAAGATAATTTAGATTTGTACTTAGCATTCTTTTTGTCATTCACACATTAAGAAAGCAGAAAACAAATACATGCATGTGCATTTGGATTTAGACTGGTTGTGGGGATTGATTTAGGACAGTGCATTTTAGTGTGTGCTCTTTGCTCTATGTTGAAAGAATTTCACTTCTCTTTCCTTAGTAGCTAGGATTTTCATTGCAAAAAGAAGAGTAAACGACTATTTATCATCTTATATTGCATATTTAGGAATTGTATATCTACATCACACGGTGAACCTTAAAGGAAAACTTCTTAATAAAGATCAACTGTAAAGTAAATTTCAATGAACATAAAAACGCTTTGGAACCTCACGCACAACATTTAGAAGTATAGGCTAGAGACGTATTCTGGCGTCGTAAAGCCTGGTAACTATCACTTTCATTGTAGGTTGGGTAATTCTTCCTCTTTGAGATGACAAGTGCCAGTACAGACTTGTGCTCCCATGTACCATCAAGTATATATTGGGAGACCACAGTAGGCTATATCCTTTATCCTTAGGAAGCCATGTCTGCTTCCCTATTGATTGGAATGCACTGAACACAACATTCGGGAAGATTGACTATCGTACCGTAAAAAGTATTCTACAGTTTTGTGATTGGTTTGGTAATCCCTTTTTCTAGATTTCCAGAGTAGTCACTTTCATTCCTTTCGGACTCCTTAAAAGAAAAGGTCCATCTGAGCACTTGTAACTTTAGGTTCATTAAAAATCGAAGGCGACTAGAGTCATCTTTAGCTTTATCTCGACTCTTAAAAATTGAAAAAGGAAGTTGTGTCAAAGCGTCATAAAATTTATTTTAATCCAAATAACATCATTGTTCCCTCGTTGATCTTAGGTTGAGAAAATGGAGTCCACCAACCAAAGATTTCCCCTTAGGGTGAATCCTAGTCCTTTCTCCTCTTGGGGCGATGTTGGTGCACCTCATATGGCCACATTGTGCCTTCTAGGACTGACAATTGGCCTGCTAGTATGGCTCTTCTCAACCTCTGTCGTTCAAAGCACCGTGATTCCTGAGCAATCAAATTAGCAACCAGATGATACTAGAGTTACCCCCAAACCTTCTACTTCGTTTGTTTCTCCCTTTCCTTCTTCCTCTTCACTTGGTGAAGCTAAAAACCAAGTAACTAAGAAGAAGAAGAAAGGGAAAGAGAAGAAGAAGAAGAAGCCAACAATGAAAGGGGAAACCAAGCATTGTCTAGCGAAAATCCACGCTGTACCGTCCAAACCTAAATCTCCATGTGTCATTTGCAAAGGGGACCACTATCATCGAGATTGTCCTTGCATCCCACAGATCTTAAGGGATTGGTCTCCCCGCTTGCACAATCTGATGTCCTCAACCTCTGACGAGCATGTTGAAAGTACACTGTCAACTAGTGAAAGCAAAGTCAATGGACAAAAAGGAAGATCTAAATTGTCTTGTAGATTGTGTGAAGGCGATCATGCCCTCCACTGTTGTCCCTTCCTGGATGAAGCTAAAAGAGTCTTGAACAACCATCCTACTTCACCATAGCGACTTTCTCCTGGATACAAGAGACTCTTGCCGTGTCCATCACTAGTTGAAAATCCAACTGACACACCTTTGTTGTTAGTCGAAGCACCTATCATTGAAGATAAACCCTCTGAGTCCACCTTGGACCAAAGTCAACAGGTCGAGACGGTAGTCGACCTAGTCTTGTCTTTAGAAGGTCCACCTTTAGTTGATACTGCCACCAAAGAGGATGGGGACGACACCGTTCAAATTCTCTTTGTTAACACAGAATCCAATGAACATGGGGGAAATCTACCCGTTCCTTTACCGCAGGAAGGAATTTTGTCAGAGATTTACTCGGCCGTTTATTCGGTCCCTCCTCCAAGCAACCTAGTCATTTCCTTTTACTGGAATCTACTAGGCAGACCCCGTCTACCGTCTAATGTACCATTCCGAATCATAATAAAAGCTTACAGAATGGTCATGGTCGATACCATCATAGAGGAAGGGGCTTCTGTGAGTATCCTTTCCTTAACTACTTGGAAAGCTCTTGGTTTGCCATCACTTTTGCTTGAGATGTGAAATCTGACAGGCTTCAACAAAGGAACCAGTCAACCATTAGGGATCCTTCCAAGTTTGCCTATAACTTTGAGAAGGAAAATCGTTCATCTAAACGTGATGGTAGTCCAAGGACCTTTAGATTACAATCTACACCTTGGGCATGACTACATTTATAGCATGGGAGCTATTGTTTCCTCACTCTTTCGAGTGATGTGTTTTCCACATGAAGGCAGAGTGGTCCAGCTCGTAGACCAGCTTTCATTCTCCAATTCGCACATAGCTAATAGTCAAGTGTCATCCCTATCTGGTCTTTTTATGTAAGGAATGTCTCCTCAATCTCCAATCCATCCATGTGATGAGCGTGAGTGATTCGGTGATTGTGACTGAAACCCAGGAGGCATGTGCCCTGGTCTGCTTCGGTAGGAAAACCCCAGATATAAGGTAGGTTTCCGCGTAGGAATATGACTAGTCTGACTATCCTATACGTTTAGGAAATTGGATCAGACTAGAAAAGGATTCCTCTGTCAGAAGGTAGGCCTATTCTCGACAAAGCCAAGGAAGAGTTTTGTCTGCAAATTGAATGGTAACCTAGAAACTCTACTTTGTTATACCTGGGGGCATGCAAACCTTTTTGCATGCAAGTGAAAAGCAACCATTTATTTTCTTAGTTTGTAGGTTCCTAACCCTTTAAACTTGTAGGATTCGTCATTCCTAGCTTGCATAATGAAAGGATCCGGAGCAATGTTTCAAATGGGGCAAGCTCCCTAAAAAATGAATCTATCGATGAGGCATCCTTATTATACGACTGACACGAGCAGTTTTACGCGAAGTTCAAGCTCGTTAAAAAATAAACCTAGCAATGAGCATATGTTCCACCATAGTTTAAGCTCATTAAAAAATGAACCCACCTTCGGTAAATAACCATTGCGATCACATTATTATTAGCTTTTGAGCTTTGGTTGTGTTCTTACCATCACCTCCACTCTTTTTTAGCCAATCATACACCTCCATTTGATTGTTTACCCCTTTTGAGGAACAACTGCGATGACTGATCCTATTAGCCAGCTTCTTTACACTGTCATGATTGAAAAGTTCCAAACCTTACCTGGAACTAGCTGCTATCCAAAATCATTACTCATTCCTAAAAAAACGAGTCTTGTTTATGCTCTTTTCATCTAACTCATAAAATATGAAAATATTTCCTAGAAATTTTCCTCTCCATCTCATTAAAATGATTGGAAGTGCCATCCCTCTAGATTTTAATCTTTTTGGACCTGAGGGATCATTGCACAAAAATATCGAGCGCATGTCTTGTTTGGCTCTTTAAAACAATCGAAAAGTCAACCCTTTCGTATTGTTTTATACTTTTTCAGACCTAAGGGATTATACTACAAAAAAGGATTACTGGAGTTTCCTTTCCGTCTCTTTTTAGAATCTCTAAAATTGAAAAGGACTGAGTTATCCTTGTCGTTAAACTCATTAAAACAATAGCAACAAACTTGTCCATGCAGACAAGAACGAGTTTCACTGTCGCTAGGCTCGTTAAAACATAGTGACGGGTTTGCCCGAAGGGAAAATTATAGAACAAGCATATGTTCTCCGCCTAAAGCTTGAAAAAAGTAAAGAGGTACTGGTCAGAAGTGATTGGGGAAAAATTGGGAAGAAAACTTGAAGAAAATTTATTGGTAGCAAGTCTCTCTTGAACATGACACTTTCACTCCATCACCATGATTGAGTCGGGTTGGGTTATTCCGTTCACCGGTCATATCACCATTGGTCCACCGTACCATCCATTTTTGGGGTTAACTCTACCAATCCATTTCAGTGTCGCCGATATGTTCAAGAGAATTCGCTCAAAGAATTCACCAACCCAGCTTTTGTTTCATCTGCTGCAATACCTTCACCCTTCATTCTTTCATGACCGCCACCCTGAACCTTATATCATCAGATTGTTTTCACCTCCACAAAATCATTTGCTCCGTTTCGTGTCGTATATGTGGGATTCATTAAGGCCCTCCTACGACGAGTCGCTTCTTATTGACATCAGCTCATTATCCAAGAAGTTGACTTAGGAACAACCCTTTCAGTACTTTGAAGCTTGCATGCCTCAATGGAAAGTTTCTCACTTCCGGCGACAGGTTTACATCAATGGCCTTCGACCGAAAGATTTTGTGTGGTGTTCGAAATCTACTCATGTATTCACACCACGTGAATTGTACTGCAGTACCTTGAGGGTCATCATCATCATCAATGATTCCTCTCGTGCCTGTTAACACTTTACATCATTGGCTAGTAATCAGGCGATGTCTTTCCATGTTCAACATCAGATCATCTTTTCACATGGACTGACTTGTACCTTGGGCAAATATTGAATGAGTTTTGAAGACCTCGGATCTAGTTTCATCCATCTGAGCTATGATATATTCAGGAAAATAAATACATCAAATGTACATCATTGCTGCACAGATAATCATCCAAGCCAAGGGATGATGGCTCTACCAAAATCATCAGTCTGCCACATAAACGGTTGTCTATCCTATGTACATGAAAATGAATTTATAAAGCTAAGCATGGGAATGCCTACCTCAGCTAGATCATGAAAATATTATGAAGATAATGTATTGTATTGTATTTTATTATAAGTCACCTTCCAGTTCGAAAAACCTTAGATCCTCATGATAAAGCATTTCACCCGACATCGAAAGATTTACGACCTCATGCTTTAGGGGGAAAATGTTATAGACATATTTTGGCACTGCAACCTCAATCTTATATGTCCATAAACCAAGGGCTTCTAATTCCCTAAAAATGTTATTTCATACCCTAAAGGAACAAGGTCAGTTGGTTACATCATCTCCTAGAAGTTCTCCATGAAAAACTGGTCAAAACTGGTCAAAACTGGACCATCTCACCTGCTCCATGGTCAAAGTACGATGCATCCCACCTACTGCACACGAGGGGTGTGATGCATACTGAAAATTCCTTCTATGGGGTGTGATGGGCGAGAGTAGACAAATGGCAGAGACAGTTTGCAAGGTGGATGATCATGGAATCTTCCATAAACTTCTCCTGTGACACTTGCCTCTTTGAATTTGCCCAGGGATGAGTAAGAGATCATGAAATGTCCAAGTGGAATTGAGAACTATCAGAGAAATAACACTAATAAAATCCCAAAAGCTAACTCACCCACCTGCAAACATCTATAAATGGATCCCTCATCCTAGAGATCTAGAGGCTAGGATTTTGCATCTTGTAAGGAAGTGTTGTTGGTTTCTCTGTGGAACATCGTAGTGTTGGGTGATCTAGCTTTCCATGAGGTGAAGAAGGGATTTCATGCTGGGAAGCTGGTGTTGGGTCAGATCAATGGGTTGTAATCCTCTCTTCTACTACTTCTATCAATAAGGCTATTTTAGTTTTCCTCCATAATCTTGTATGTCTTTGAATATTGAATTGATATATACATTTGTATGGTCAATATATGTCTGATCCTATATTGTTTATGATTATAGATCTCTATGCTTTGATGGTATTATGCTTCTTTGACTCTACAAGTGCTCTTTGAAGTGGGATAAGTGAGGAAGAAGCAGCAAAGATCTGTCAAAGGGGAGAGGAAACGAGCAAGGAGCCAAGAAGAAGACTGAGGTTGGTGCTCTCTGCTTCTCTCTCATCTATTTCTCATAAAGGAAAATGAAAGTAACTTTAGTTTGTTTGTTTCTAAGATAGCTACCCGTCTTAGTGGGATTAGCAGCTTTTAATGGACACTAGTTTTTCCAATAACACTTTCTACTTGTTGGCGTTTTGGGGTAAACAAACTTGATGTGTTTTTTTTTTTTTATCTCGCAGTTGGAGTCTATGGAATAAGAAAGAAATTTGATAACTTGAAAGAAGTGGTAGCTTGACAAAAGTTGTAGAGAAAATATTAATCCCTCCTACCTTGACAGAACTCGTTGTCAATATCAACACCTAGAAGAACTTTGTTGTGGAATATTATCAAAACTAATAGAAGGATATGAAAGAGTGTATTGCAAGAGCATTGACAAACATGGCCACTGAAACTCGGAACATTGTTTGTAGGAAGAGAAAATTATGTTTCTTTTTTCCAAACATGTATTTTAGTGTATTACAGTTTAATGAATATGTTTTCTTATTATCATATATGGTTTATACTTTAACAAAACATTCGCCAAGACTTCACAATGTTTTATTATTCAGTAAAAGATTTGCCAAGATCTTACAAGATTTTATAGTTCAGTGAAAGATTCTCCATCACTATACAAGATAATATAATCTGGTGAGAGATTCGCCAAAAAATTATATATACATATTATATTATTGATAAAATCACCTCCCTTTTTTCCTATGTATCATGAGGATTAGCTCATTTATTACACATATAAATTTAGGGTGGTTCTTATAATTTTCCCTGCTTCTGAAACGTCGCAGAAAAAAAATTTATAGTGAAAATGCCACAATGACCTATTTGGAGTAGCAAAACGCTAGAATCCAAAACTCTGATACCAAATGTTATGAAACCAGCTCACAAAAAGATAGAAAATATAGTTGAACACCTTAGAATTCAGCCTCTTCGAGGGGGCAACCTCCTTTACATTACACAAAAGAACAATTCTTGGATGATTCAAATGACAAAACCTCATTTCTAAAATATAGCAAGTCTAGGGTCACAATATACCAAGCCAACCTAACAATAATAATATAAAGGCACAAAAATAACAATAGAGGGATTCTATGGGGCATAGTAATAACAATATTGGGACAATAGGGGCACAACAATATTAATAAGGGATACAACTACAATATTAATGGGGGCATCACTAATATTATAGGGACCTAACAAGTGTGTAGGTGTTAACATTAGGACACAACACATCCTAGTTTTAGCGGGGATAGAAACCTTGGTATTCTTGTTAATTCTCTTAGACATCCCATCAAAATTGTCTATGCAAGCTTAGGGCTCAGCTACATCCATAAATATTTGGTCTGAGGGGATTTCTCTGGCTCTTTGAGAATCAATGATAACTTATAAAATATATGTCTCCATTCATTAACTCTTCACTCTCCATTCCCTTTCATAAACATAGAATTTGTCCTTTTGGGGTAGGCACATCACTCGATTGGCTTGATAAATATTAAGTGAAGGAGTTTGTCCATATTAAACTAGCTCCTTCTCTTCTCTCGATCACTTATTTTCATTTGTTTGATATAGTTAATTTTCATCCCTTCTAGATTTTTCATCCTTTATTTTATATCTTTTGAATCCTAGAATCATTAGGCAACAATTGGGGAAGGTTACTTCAGTAATATTGTGTACAAATGCACATAATGAAATAGGTTTATATTGAGACTTCTCTAGTTTATGGTAAGTCTTACTATTTCTTGTATTCAAAAATTTTTATATATTTTTTGTTTCGTTCTGTTTGTAATTCATCCTTAGATTCATGAGCTACTAAAACTTTTAATGAAATTTCATGGAAGTATTTAAGTTCGCAATCCTTAACCCTGTTCAAGTTATTTCCTACTCTACAGATCCCAAAAAAGGTTTCTCTTTAGAAACCATAATCAAAAGGGTTTCCTTATTAGGGATTGAGGTCATCTCTATTGGATAGAAAATCACCCCAACATTAACAAAAGTGATATCAACGAATCCAAAAGAATTTTGAGAAGTTACAAAGAGCTAATTCATTTTAATAAGACGACTCTTCTATGAGCCTACTCTAAGATCAATGAATTAGAGCACCATTGTATCATGTATGATGATGACATTATGAATTTGTTGGTTTAATAGAATCAAAGGATTGGTTTATTGGAAGTTGAGGGCTTGGTTAGAAGGTTGGCATTGAAACTTCAACGAGGCAATATGCTATTAGCCAGTGGAAATTCTCATAAAAAACTATTCAATCACTTTATCATGTTCTTGATCATCAGCTGCTGCTAGATCACATATTGCTTCATGAGCAATTTCAATTGCTTCATATCTTGCTGCTATAGTTGCAGCTTCAACCTTTAATTTTTCATCAAACATTGTGCTTACCATGTTGCCACAATCAATCCTTATTTCAAAAAAGAAACCAGTCATAACATCAACATAATGTTCATCCACACTATGATGGGATATCCGAGCATGCATGTGCTCATTGTCAATTTCACTGACAATTTCAACTTCACCAAATCCATGAGTTGTTGTTGGATTCAAGAATTCATGTATCACTTTGCAGTCATCATTAACATGTGTCTCATCACAGTGGGTTTCACCATCATTTGTATCATCCACATTACAGTGGATTCCTTGAGCATTTATTTTCTCTTGCTCTATTTCACACACAAAGGCTTCAACTTCTCTCTCTGTAATATTTGTTGCATCTTCTTCATCTATATGCATGCTTGCATAATGGGTTTCAATTTTATTGTCTTGAAAACCATCATCCACTTTTGAGTGGGTGTTCTCCAAGCTTTGTTTTCCTCTCATAGCCTTGCTCATATACTCTCAGATTTGTGGTTGAATTCTTTGCTTGTGACATAACTTGTTGCTGGATGTCACTCCCCCTTGCACCAAACTCGGCTTCCAGGAACTTCCATGCTTCCTTGAAAGTTGTATCTTTTTCTATCTTGCACAAACACTTCTCATCCAATGCCTGTTTTATAAAATCCAATGCTAAAGCACCACATACCTCATCATATGGGTTATTAGACCCATACTCAATAAACTCTTTAGCTCGATGAAAATTTAGCATCTTGATAACCCAATGATCAAAATATTCACCTGTAAACATAGGAGGTGGTAGCAGATTAAAGCTACACCAATCACCCTTGATTTCTTCTTAGTCTTTTGCTAGATTTTTTAGTTCCTCGGCTGCGGCCTAAACCTCTCTAACCATAGCAACAATCTATGCATCTTCTTTTCAATTCCTTTTCTTGGTCTTCTTCAATCGTGCTTTGCGACCCATGACTGCTGTCATTCCTTTTCTTATAGTTGCTTTGTTGATTGCATAACGTTGTCTTCCATATCGCCCCTGAAAACAAATATGATTTTCAATATTTACCCCCATAAAGCACTATCTTCACCAAAAAAATTGTCATGCTTTACAAAACACCAAAATACTTTGTAAAATACCAGATCTTTGCAAAGTCCCAAACTCACTTTCCAATAAAATTTCCAAAAATCTTTCAAATAAATCTACAATGTTTTATATAAATAACTCTTTAAAACATATGAACTTATTTTTCTAATATAAAAAGAAAAAACGTTTTAAAATATATATATATTTGGAGACCTTTTTCATATCATGCACTTTCTCCAAGGTATTTTTTATATTTCCAACCTAAAAAGGAAACTTCAATAATACTTTAACGAAGGTGTAATAGATTTCACCTTCAACCTTTTACTTCCTTGAACTTTTCATATGCCAACTAAACATCACTTAAAATAATAAAGTTTCCAAAAATACTTTCAACGGAATTGTTTTACGACAATGACAAGTCTTCCCCAACTTACGCTGGTATCGCGACACTTTTTACGAACATGTGGATTCTTTGCTAATGCGGTTTATCAACCGGCAGCGCGCAGGCTAACACAGAGTTGGACTTTTCGATAGGCGAATGTCTGACTTTCCAGAGCTTGATAGTTCTTCACGGCAGCGACGACGAGAGCTGACCTATATGGCCACACTAAACATGGTTTAGGACCTTACGGCTGCAACCCTCTGTTAAAAAACCAGTTCGGTTGCGCAGCAGACAAACTTAAGAGTAACTTTCGGCTCACATGTTGAGCCCTTCTTCAAGCTTCTGTTGCAGGCTCTTTTATGAAAATCTTCTTGCTATAACACCTAAATTTTTTTGACTCTCGACTCTGCAGACTGCCACTGCACCGGTGCTCTTTCTCAACTACCCTCTGATCATTTAACTTTTCAAACCTCGCTCTAATACCAATTTTTGGGAAAGGTAGAGGACACAAAGCATAAATTCACACACAAAACACGAGTTGTGGTTCTTCTATTGATCACACAAAACTTGATACTTATTATGAACTCAGTAAAGGGTATTTAACCTTTTCTAACTAAATATCTTGACAATGCACACACAATTAACTCAGTTAACTCACACTCTAAATATGGATTGCATTTAACTGTTTATCAATCACTTGACTTGACTAGATGCTCAACACTCAACACTTAGTTAAGTGGCTTTCTAATTTTAGCCAACTCCACATGTGGGAGTAATTAGAATTTCTAACAACAACAAGGTTCTACCTAACTGCCAATTTTTCTCCACGCTTTCAGAAAACAACTATTATCTGAGCTCTTATGCCAAAATGATGCTGACAGTTATCGTTTCTTTCAAAATTGGGTAGTTCATTATGCCCTTCTTTCTCCCTTAATACAGAATAAACACTTAGATTTAAAATTCACACACTCTTGGAGCAATTGCACACACAATTTACAAACTCTCCATTAACATAAAAATGGAGCACACACAAAATCCCTAATCTTCATTAACATAAAAGTTATGTACAAGTGGGCCAAATTTACCATATAGGTCATTTTTCACAAACTCCAACTCCAACCTGCCTTATAGACTTACATAGATCTATACAAGTAGATTTGAACCAAAAATAGATTTAGATCCTAATCTAATTCCTAAGATCACTTTATATCCCAAAACTCCTCCTAAAATCTCCAAAGCATCCTTGATTCTTGCTATCACACGACTATGTGGAGACTATCTATATTATTTTTCTCCAACTCCTAAACAAAGTTTACTCAAATAATTTATACATGTGAATGAGGACTTTCTCTCCTCATTTCTCAACTAAATTTTTATAATTTACTAAGTTTATTATATTTATAATGTTGACCTAGGTTTATTAGTTTTAAGAGGTTGACATGGTGAACCATAGTTAATTATGGTCACTTTGGTTAACCATGATTGATTGAACCATGGTCAACCATGATCAAATGCGAACAACAATGGTTAAGCAAAGTCAATCACAATCTATGTTTATTGGGCTGATCTAGGTTTACTTGGTATGGTAGGTTGACTTAGGTTTACTAGGTTTACAATGTCAACTATAGTCAACCATGTTGACAAGTTATTAGAGGTCAACTGTAGTTAAAAATAGTAAGCCAGGTTTACCATATCTTCAACCCTAGTCAACCATAATCTATCATAGCCAACTATAGTTACATGTGGACAGTGATGTTCATCCATAGTTAGCTATATGTTGACCATAATAAACCCTCCTCAACCAAAACTTGAACATATTTAGTGATAGTTAACCATAAACAACTATGGTTTACTAATCATCTCCATACATCTCAGTGATTAGTACAACCACATTAATTAGTTAATATACATTGATTACTCTCATTTTCCACCTTTTACATGGCAATTAAAGTATGAAAATAGGTATATCAATTATATTTATTAATATAATTGTGCTAGTATATTAATTTAAACATTTAGTTAAAAAAATTATATATATTAATTTTAAATTAATATAATATTTATTAATAACAAATATATTGAAAGTGATTAGGTTCAATATTACATGGAAGGAGAATCTATTCAAGAGTTCATGTGTTCAATGTTGTCAAAGTGCTTGTGTAATATTTAGTTGAACAAAATTGTTTTTCAAAAGATTTGAAATTCTACAATTAAGTCCCATTTTCAATTCCTCTCCGGATATAAACTAAACTCCATAGAAGCACATCAACAAATTTACCTTTCATTCAAATAAATAAATAAATATTTCCTTTTTATTTAAGAATATTTGTATGTTTTTCATCCATATATCCCTTTTATTTTCAGAATATTTACACATTTGTTATCTATCCAATAGACCATGAGTGTCCCTACCCTGAGGTAAAACGAATAGAGAACACGAAAGCCAGAATTCCCTTCAAATAACCGGTAAGCAAGAAACCAAACTGCCCTTGATCTTCATGAGCTCTCATTATTCTATTTCTTTGTATTTGATAATATAATAGCTAATACCTATAAGCATCAGCTAAGATTTTTGTCTGATTATCACAATGGGGCTTTGCACAACATGCTTGCCATCACTCCAAGCCAGTGACCTAAAGACGATAACATAAATGGTTGAATTGGTTTTCAGAGGAAATTTGAAGTTCTAGGTGCTGACGCTCTACTTGAATCTCAACTTTTCATCTCCCTTGCTAAACTTCAAGATTTACGGTTCTACTGTTACCTCGACCCCTGTTGGAGTAGTCATAGTGGCCGTGTACATTGAAATGGTGGGACTGTTAGCACTCTAGGAAATTCTCATATGTTTTAGCTCAGAGATGTCTGGTAACATATAAATATTCAATATTGTTCTCTGAACTATTGGAATGGATTGGGGTTTAGATCAAGTCAGATGATTGTTTCAAGTCTGTTTCACTCTAGACATGCATGAACACCCTCAGCTTGACAAGGATTTCGACCACTAATGTTCAATAGTCTATTGATTCAATGAATACATGGAGAATCTTGATTGTACCAGCAGATACATACATAAACACATATGAATGGCTAGCTACAAAAAGTAAAAGAAGCTTGCAAATCTAATTTATGAACGTAGAGATAAGATGATAGTTATCCGGCATTAGACACAGAAGAAAACATGAATAAGCTATTCCAGTGTAAGCTCAAAATAGAGGAGAAGATGGTGATTAAACATGTAACAACAAAAGAAGCTTGTATTACTAGAATGAAGATGAGACACAAGGAGGAAAAGAGTATCCACAGTCTCCAAAAGTTGAACCCTTAATACATCAAACTTTTAGCCATTTATAGGCTTTTTACAATGCTCTCGCACCCTCTGAGGCTTGAGATGTCTTAATCTATCCCCTCTATCTTCTAACTACTTGATGCCATAACTAGACAAACATGAGCTCAAAGGGCTCTTTTTCTAACAAACACAATAACCAAATTCTAGTGATTTCACCGAGCTGTTAGCTAGCTTGCTCATGCCAATGATGCTCCATGATCACTTCTATTGGTTTGGCTGCATCTTGCTATTGCTTTTTTCTCCTTCCGGCCATGCATTTTGTTATTTTAGTTCAACTGTCTGACCGTAAAAGGCACTAACAAAGCCAAAAAAATTCCCCCCCTCGGTGACTAGTGGGAAGTGGGGTACAGGGCCGTTGGATGGTGTGGATTGACAGTCTAGATGTTGGTTAGGCAGTGGAGATCAAGCGAAGGAAGAATAGATGATAGAGTTCACAAGAGCCATCGGATCAATATGATCAATGGATAGGATCATATCACAGAGATATAGGAATTGATATCGCATCGGTGGATTTAAAAGCGAAAGGTGGTACTTCAGGCGAGATCATAAGAGGTAAGTGGTAATTCAGATTGGCACCCGCTTCCACTCATTAAGTGACACGTAGCAACAAGGAGGAGAGAGGAAATTGATTTTTGGGCAGCTAATCCTTGTGCACGTTGCTCACCCGAAATCATTGTGAACCATCGAATATGATGGAGAAATATCAACGGTTGAGGATTTTCATGCAAGTTGAGTTGATCGTCTAAGCGACAACCGTCAGATCGAGTTCAGATCAATGGTTAAGATCTGATCGCAGAGGTGAAGGGTTGGTAGAAAGTGCGATGGAATTGCGATACACTGATGGGTGATTAAGCGATGCACAATAGCCGTTGGATCAGTGAATGAAATGGAAAACAAAGATCAATCTGATTGGAAATCGAAGAATGGAGAGCGCAGCGGAAAGGTGATGAACCGAGAGCGGACCCACCGATATTTATGAGCATGGGTGTATAATTTTTGAAGTCTGGCTTATGGCCAAAGCGGAGCAAGAGGAGATGTCGACCATCAGAGCTAAATAGGGGAAATTTCCCTTAAAATAGCGACACATCACCTAAGGGATAACACTGGCTCCTTCTAGGGATGAAGGCCTCCCTGTGAGGTATTACGAATCGCAGACTACTGCCTTTCCAGTAACAACCAAAAAAAAAATATCTCCTAGTGTTCCATTGGGCATAGAGTTTATTTGCATAGAAAACAAAAACTGAAAAAACCTATTACAATATTAAGGCCTTAAAGCCTCATATGAAGTAAAGTTTCAAAAACCGCCCATTGACTGGGCCATCAAAAACACCTTCCCCCTCCAAATTATTCAGAATGAAAGTATTGTTCATCTGAAATTGAGCAATGACAAACGGTCCCATCCATAAGGCATAAAATTTACCATGGTTTCCCTTCTTTTCCTTCAATGCAACCCATTTGAGAACCTAGTCACCAACCTGAAAACTGTCTATTTTTGCCTTTCTATCAAAGGTTTCTTTGATCTTCTTCTAATGAATTCATGACTTTTCGACTAGTTGTTCTTTGATCTACTATAATTCAACCAATTTATTCATTCTCCTCACCATGTCATCCTCTTCATCTTGTTCTTCTTGCAAGAATTTGGCCATAGGGAGAATCAGCTGGATAGGAGAAACAACATCAATGCCATAAACCAGCTTAAATGGAGAATTTCCTATGGACTTCTTGTTGGTAAATCTGTCAGCCCATAGTGCAAACTTCAACTTGGAATCCTAGTTCTTTTTGTTGTCCTCCAATAGTTTTTTGATTATCCTTACAAGACTCTTGTTAGATTATTTTTCCAGGCCATTGCATTAAGGATAATATGAGGTAGAACTCACCAATTGAATGCCCATGGATTCACACATGTCCACCAATTATTTTGGCCTGAAAGTTGCTACATTATCAGTGACTAGTTTGGTTGGGCAACCAAATCTAGTGAAAATATTCTCATTCAAGAACTTTATGATAACCTAATGATTAACATTTTTAGTGGGTATAGCGTCAATCCATTTGGTGAAATAATCAGTGACTACCAATATCTACTTGTCATGGCCACTAGAATGTGGATTGATCTCACCTATGAAGTCTAAGCCCCACTACTGGAAGGGACCATTGGTGTGTACTAGCTTCAAGGGCAAAGATTTTAGCTATTGTGTTCCTGCAAACCCCTGACATTTGTCACAAGACTTCACAAAAGAAAACACATCAGAGAATAGAGTAGGCCAATAATACCCAGCTCTCACGATCTTGTGGGCTATGGTTTTCCAATAATGATGCCCTCCATAAATGCTAGAATGCAACTGGTGCATGACCTCAACATATTTTCCTTTGTCTACACATCTCAAGAGGATCCTTGATGGGTCTTTCCAATAAAGCGAGTTTTTATTAATGTAGAATTTGGCTGATCTGAGCTTAATGGCCCGAGCTTGACTTAAGCTATGCCCTGGAGGGATTTCTAGCTTTTGTAAAAAATGAACTACACTAGAAGACCATTCACAAGTGGCTAGATTTTCAGCCAAAGACTGACTCTGCTCTTTCTCTTCTATTGCTTCCTCTGTCTGCTCACCACCTGAAGTTGAACTTATGTAATTGATGTCTAAAAAACTACATTTTTCCTGAGCCATAAGCTTAGCCAAGCCCTGGCCTTTGACAAGCTTGGTGGGCTTCACCTCTATGTTGAACTCTATGAATTTTGCAATCCATTTAGCTCTCTTTCCATCAATATCTAGCTGAGTTAGGACATATTTTATTGAGGCTGAAGGTACATATGCAACCACTTTGGAATGAAGAATATAAATCTAAATGCCTTTAAAGATTTTATGAGAGCATAAGCTTGTTTTTAAATAAGGTCATACCTTAGTTTAGCCTCCCTCAGATTTTTGCTAAAAAAGGCCATAGGGTGCTCTACACCTTCACCATTTTTTTGCAATAGAACTGTTGCAAGTGTATCATAAGAGGCAAAAGACAAAATATAAAACTCCCTAGTATAATCTGGATTGATTAGAGTGGGAGCTTCCATGATATCTTGTTTCATGGCTTCAAAAGAGCTTCTTGCACCATCTGTCCATTTTATTCTGATCCTTTCTTCAGCATGGAAGTGATGTGCTTCACTAGCTCTGCAAAGTTTGGAATAAACCTCTTGACAAAGTTAATCTTACCCAAGAAAGATTGAATGTCCCTTTTGACATTGGGATGGACAATATCTAAATTGCTTGAACTCTTATTGGATAGATCTTCACACCCGCAGCAAAAACAATATGTCCCAGAAGTTTGCCTTCTTCTAGAGAAAACTGCGACTTCTTTGGGTTCACAGAAATTCCAAACCGTCTGCACTTTAGAAACACCTTCTTCAAATGCTACAAATGGTCCTTATGACTACTGGAAAAGAATGTTATGTCATCAAGGTAAATAAGGACAAACGTGTCCTTCTCTCCCACAAAGGCTATGTCCATGGCCCTCTGAAAAGTACCCCCAACATTCATCAATCCAAAAGGCATCTTGGAGTACATGAACATGCCCCAAGGAGTAGTGAAGGTGGTATTTTCCTGATCTTCTGGATGTACAACAATCTTATTGTAACCTAAAAATCCATCTAAGAAAGACATGACTCTATCCCATGAAACTTTTTGCAACAAGTGCTCGATCTTAGGCAGGGGGTAGTTGTCTTTTTTAGAGCATTTGTTCAGATTCTTGAAGTCAACGCAAAGCCCGATTTCTCCATTCTTCTTTCTTACTACCACAAGGTTAGCTATCTACTTTGAATATCTTAGAGGAACTATGATCTTTGCATCCAACAGCTTCTTGATTTCCTTTTCAATCAAAGGCAATAAGAGAGGGCTGATAGGTCTTAATTTCTGCTTAAAAAGGATGGTGTTTTTCTCTAGTGGGATCTTATGTTGAATGATGTTTGTGTCATAGGTCTTAAAATCACTGTACTCCCAAGAAAAAATATCAGCAAATTGTTTCATCAAGGTGCAATACTTGGAACTTTGGGTAGAAGACAAGTGAGTGGACAGATTTATGTACTTTGGATGGGTTGGACTCCCTACACTATGTCTATGAACTGCAGACTCATTTTCTTTTTTGGTAGGCTTATAAGGTACATCATTATGATCAAACAACTTCTGTAGGGGCACCAATCCTTTGGGTATATGGTTACTAGGTAGCTGAAAAATGCTATCCTGACCAATCTCGTCCTTTATCTTGGACTGGTTGTATTCTTCAATGGTTTTGTTTTCTTTGTCAATGTGCATTTCAAAAAATTCATCAATGACTTGTAAAAGCCTATTAATTTCATCATCACCTTCAAAAAATTTCTAGTATTTGACATTGTCACGCAGAGATGGTCTATATTTCACTTGAACTTCATAAGTCAATTTAGGAGGCAAAGGAGGAATAAACGTGCTAGTAGACACAACAAAGGAATCAACAAGCTAGTTTTTCATTTTAGGGATGTAAGAAATGCTGAAACTATTAAAATAACACTTGAGCTTCCATACCTCATCTCTGTATGCTTTCAACCTTGTATTCTTTGTTTGGAAAGTTTTTTCGACCTACTGAATGATAAGGTCTACATCTTCGAACACCTTCAGACCTTTGATGCCCATTTTTTTAGTAGTGTTCAAGCCCAATATCAAGGCTTCGTACTCTGCTATGTTATTTTTGACCTGAAAAGTTAAATTGAAATATAAATGAATGCATTCTTGTGTGGGGGACACAAGGACTACACCAACCCCTGCAGCTTCCTTAGAGAAAGCTCTATTAAAGAACATATCCCAAATTTGTGGGCCTTCTTCCTTTGTGATCTGGAAAACCGGTTTCTTAAGCTGCATGGAGGCTAACTGGGATCCTTCAATCTGAAGAATACAGGCTCCAAAATCAGTGTTGATAGCATAGATGGAATGATTAGTGGGATTCCTTTCATCACTGATGATATAAGCCCACTGATCTTCTCTATATAATGTGCTACTCTCACCTCCAAAAACTAGGACGGTGGCATAGGATAGATCATTTTGCAATGTTCCACCTAATCTCTTGATCCAACCTTTGGAGAGAAACATGCCAAACTTGGGGAGTACATCTGCTACCATAATATCCATCATCATGCTCTTCATGGGAAACTGAGACAAGGTGATGGCTAGGTCTTTGATTAATCCCAAACATTTCACTTTTCTAGAGTCAAAAGAAAATAGTCATGATAAGACTTGGTAATGTCAAGACCCAACTCATCCCTGATAGCATTGGGCATTATATTATGGCTAGCTCTTTTCATGAATAGTCAAGGAGATATAGAATGATGGGGAGTTGTCATCACAATTTTCAATGATTGGGCTGATAACAACAGTTGTTTTGTCATCTTGTAGGTTTACATAGTCAGTGTTGGCTTGGATGGCTTTATGCTCAAGGGCCTCAAGGATGGATCTCTTGAAGGACTCATTCTTCACTAGTTCAATCAAACGTATAGGTATGCTTAGCTTGTGAATTTCTGATTCAAAATTGAAAGGAGAAGGAGACTTGTCAATGCCTCTTACCTCGTGAGCTAGAGCTTTGAGGATGATGGGATCCACTGCCAGTCGTTTTTGCTTTTTAGCTTGCTATATCGCAGGGACAACAACTCTTTGCACAAGAGTTTCCTTGGCATTATTTGTCTTTGACCTCAGATCATATCTGTGCCGATCATCAGTTTTCAGAATAGCTTCACTATCCCACTCTTAGCTGATCTGGTCACTGAATAATAAATTTTCCTAGGCAGTTGAGGTAAAAAAGGAGGCACTACCTTCTTCTTCCAGAAAATGGATATCATCATCTTATTCAAACTACTCTTCTTCCATGACTACATTCTATAAAGCGGTCTTCACCCTTTGGTCTTCATTGGCATCTTTTCTTCTTTAGAGAATCTACAACTACTCATTAGCTCTTCTATATGGATTTGGATTTCTAAGAGCAAAGGTATTAGGAACTCTTCCTTTGCCAATGTGCTGATCAACCTTTAATTCGGAGATTTCAGAGGCTAATGACTCTATCATCTTGGTCATTTTATCTATCTTGGGATCTGAAGGTGATGAAGATTCACCCCTCTATCTCCTTCTATCAACATTCCCCTTGAGCTTCTATGCAACCATGATGTTTGATTCTACTTCCAAGGCTGCATCTTGCATATCAGCCAAGGTAGCACATCATCTCTCCCTCAATAGTAGATAAAAGTAAGAATAAAAGGCACTGACATAGGTGAGTTTAGTAGAGGTAGTGGTTGGTTTTACTTCAGTCGATATCTTGATGTACATGCGGTTAAAACTCTTATTAAAATTAGACAACAACTCACCATTTTCCCTCTTTAAGTTCCCAAACTCAGTGTGGTAGTAGAGTAGATCCTTCTTATTCCCCCAATGCTTTAGGAATGCATCATCTAAAGCCTCAATATATGCTATAGACCTTGGGGTCAGTTCTCTAAACCATTTTCTAGCCTCTCCATCTAGACTTTGGACAAAAACTCTCATCCATATGTCATCTTCACTAATGTCTAGGTTATCAGCATAGCTATAGAATGATTCAAGATGTTCCTCAGTTGTAACACCTTCAGTCCCAGTGAACTTAGGCATATACTTCTGATATTCTCTAGTAGGCATGGCATTCAAAGGAGTGGGCAGTATTAGAGGTCCATACCTAGCAGCTATGATTCTTTCAATTTTGGTAGGTGCTGCCATAGTTGTGGTTGCTATAAGGTTACTGGAAGTCCAAATGACAGAGGGTTGAGGAGTGACTGATAGGACTAAAGGAGTATGATGGATAGGACGAGAGGTTTCCTTTGGGCTTAGAATGAAAGGAGAACCTACAGAATAAGGAGCTTTATGAATCTCTGATATTTTTTCTTCACTGCTAGTATTAGATGCTATACTCTCAATGTATTTGTTCTATTATAGGATTTTCTTGAAGAGATATAGAATATTGTTTAGAGCTCCCTAAACCTGATGCTCCTTTTTGCCACACCTTTCTTTCTTTGATGACTTTTTTAGGTTCATGTACTAGGTCAGCTCATGGCTTCTGAGGATTTCTCTGAATATGCCTCACAAACTGAGTTAGAACTATGGAGTGGAGTCGTCAAGAGGTTCATCCTCTAGTAGAGTCGCCAGATAGATGACTACAACCGAAATAGTGTCTAGGCTTTGTCTATCATCAAAGTTGGATCTATGTCATCCCCCAGGGAAGTTGAGCTTCAGTCTTCCCTCCCTGTCAATGGCACCAATTATGTTAGCACTTCAGGAAACTCTCCTAGGTTGTAGCTCAAAGATGCCTCGTAACATATAGATCTTCAATATCGTTCTCTAAACTATTAGAATGGATTGGGTTTCAGATCAAGTCAGATGATTGTTTCAACTTTGTTTTCACTCAAGACATGCATGAACACCCTCAATTTGACAAGGCATTCGACCACTAATGCTCAATAGTTTATAGATTCAATGAATAGATGGAAAATCCTAACTATACCAGCAAATACATACATAAACACGCATGAATGGCTAGCTACAGAAAGTAAAAGAAGCTTGCAAATCTAATTTATCAACACAAAGATAAGATGAAAGTAATTTGGCATTAGACATAGAAGAAAACATTTATAACCTATTCAAGTGCAAGCTTAGAACTGAGGAGAAGATGGTGATCGAAAATGTAACACCAAAAGAAGCTTGTATTACTGGAATGAAGATGAGACGTTGGGAGGGAAAGAGTATCAACAGTCTCCAAAAGTTGAGCCCTTAAAACTTTGAACTTTTAGCCATTTATAGGATTTTTACAATTCTCTCACACCCTTTGAGGCTTGAGATGTCTTAATCTATCCCCTCTTTCTTCTAACTACTTGATACCATAACTAGACAAACATGAGCTCAGAGGGCTCTTTTTCTAACAAACACAGTAACCAAATTCTAGTAATTTCTCCATGCTGTCTGGTGGCTCGCTCATGCCAGTGATGCTCCATGGTCACTTATGTTGGTTCGGCTACATCGTGCTATTGCTTTTTTCCCCTTCCGGCCATGCATTCTTGTTATCGGGAAAACTAGTGTCCGTTCAGAGTTTCTAGTCCCACTAAGACGGGTAGCTATCTTAGAAACAAACAAAATAAAGTTACTTGTGTTTTCCTTTATGAGAAGTAGATGAGAGAGAAGCATAGTGTACCAACCTCAATCTTCCGCTTGGCTCCTTTCTTGTTTCCTCTCCTCTTTGACAGATCTTTGTCGCTCCTTCCTCGCTTGTCTCGCTTCAAAGAACACTTGTAGAGTCAAAGCAACATAATACCATCAAATAATAGAGATCTATAATGATAAACAATATAGGATCAGATATATATTGACCATACAAATGCATATATCAATTCAATATTCAAAGACATACAAGAATATGGAGGAAAACTCAAATAACTTTATTGATAGAAGTAGTAGAAGAGAGGATTACAACCCATTGATTTGACCCAGCGCCATCCTCCCAGCATGAAAGCCCTTCTTCACCTCATGAAAAGCTAGATCACCCAACACTATGATGTTCCACAAAGAAACCAACAGTGCTTCCTTACAAGATGCAAAATTCCAGCCTTTGGATCTCTAGGATGAGGGATCCATATATAGATGTTTACAAGTGGGTGAGTTAGCTTCTGGGTTTTTGATTAGTGTCATTTCTCTGATAGTTCTCAGTTCCACTAGGATATTTCATGATCTCTTACTCATCCCTAGTCAAATTCAGAGAGGCAAGTGTCACAGGAGAAGTTTCTAGAATATTCCATGATCATCCACCTTGCAAATTGTCTCTGCCATTTGTCTACTCTCACCCATCGGACCCCATAGAAGGGCTTTTCAGTATGCATCGCACCTCCCATGTGCATTAGGTGGGATGCATCACACTTTGACCATGGAGTAGGTGAGATGGTCCAGTTTTGACCAGTTTTGAGCAGTTTTTCATGGAGAACTTCTGGGAGATGATGTAATCAGCTGACCTTGTTCCTTTAGGGTATGAAACAACACTTTTAGGGAATTAGAAGGCCTTGGTTTGTGGACATATAAGATTGGGGTTGCAGTGCCCAAATATGTCTATAACAGTTGCCCCCTAGAGCATGAGGTCGTAAATCTTCTGATGTCGGGTGAAATGCTTTATCATGAGGATTCGAAGTTTTTCCGCATTGGAAGGTGACCTGTAAGAAGATACAATACAATACATTATCTTCATAATTATTTTCATGATCTAGTTGAGGTGGGCATTCCCATGCTCATATTTATAAATTTATTTTCATGTACATAAGACAGACAACCGTCTGTATGGCAGACTAATGATTCTAGTAGAGGCATCATCCCTTAGCTTGGATGATTATCTATGTAGCTATGACGTACATTTGATGTCTTTATTTTCCTGAATATATCACAGCCCGGATGGATGAAACTAGATTTGGGGTCTTCAAAACTCGTTCAATCCTCACCCGAAGTACAAGTTGATCCATGTGAAAAGATGTTCTGGCGTCGAACATGGAAAAACATCGCTTGATTACCAGCCAACGATGTGAGTTGTTAACAGGGGCGAGAGGAATCATCGATAATGAAAATGACCCTCAAGGTACTACAGTACAATTCATGTGGTGTGAATATATGATTCGATGTCAAACACCACACAAAATCTTTCAATCAAAGGCCATTGATGTAAACCTATCACCGGAAGCGAGAAACTTGCCCTTGAGGCATGCAAGCTTCAAAGTACTGAAAGGGTTGTACCTAAGTCGACTTCTTGGATAATGAGATGATGTCGACAAGAAGTGAATCATCGTAGGAGGGCCTTAATGAATCCCACATCTACGACATGAAACGGAGCAAATGATTTTGTTGGAGGTGAAAATGATCTGATGATACATGGTTTAGAGTGTCGATCATGAAAGAATGAAGCGTGAAGGTATTGCAACAGATGAGACACAAGCTGGGTTGGTGAATTCTCTGAGCTACTTCTCTTGAACATATCGGTGACACTGAAATGGATTGGTAGCGTTAACCCGAAAAATGGATGGTATGGTGGACCAATGGCGATATGACCAATGAATGGAATAACCCAACCTGACTCAATCATGGTGATGGAGTGAAAGTGTCATGTTCAAGAGAGACTTTCTACCAATAAAGTTTTTTCAATTTTTCTTCCCAATTTTTCCCCAGTCATTTCTGACCAGCACCTCTTTATTTTTGTCAAGCTTGAGCATGATAACATATGCTTGTTCTATAATTTTCCCTTTGGGCAAACCTGTCGCTATGTTTTAATGAGCCTAGCGGCAGTGACACTCGTTCTTGCTTGCATGGACAAGTTTGTCGCTATTGTTTTAACGAGTTTAATGACAAAGAAAACTCAAAACTTTTCAATTTTAGAGAGTCTGAAAAGAGATGGAAAGGAAACTCCAGTAATCCTTTTTCGTAATATAATCCCTTGAGTCCGAAAAAGTATAAAATAATACAAAAGGGATGACTTTTCGATAGTTTGAACGAGCCAAACAAGACAAGTGCTTGATCTTTTTGTGCAATGATCCCTCAGGTCCAAAAGGATTAAAATCTAGAGGAGGGATGGCACTTTCAATCACTTTAATGAGCTCGAGAGGCCAATTGCTTGGCAATCTTTTCATATTTTACGAGTCAGATGAAAAGAGCTTAAAGAAGACTCGTTTTTTGAGGAATGAGTGATGATTTTGGACAACAGTTGGTTCCAGGTAAGGCTTGGAACTTTTCAATCACGCCAGTGTAAAGAAGATGGCTAACAAAATCACTCATTGCAGTTGTTCCTGAAAAGGGGTAAACAATCAAATGGAGGCGTATGATCGGCTAAAAAAGAGTGGAGGTGATGGTAAGAACACGACCAAGACTCAAAAGTTGATAATAATGCGATCGCAATGGTTATTTACCAAAGGTGGGTTCATTTTTTAATGACCTTAAACTCTGGTGGAACATATGCTCATTTCTAGGTTTATTTTTTAACGAGCTTGAAATTCACGTAAAAATGCTTGTGCCAGTCGTATAATAAAGGTGTCTCATCGTAAGGTTCATTTTTTAGGGAGCTTGCCCCATTCGAAACTTTGCTCCGGAGCCATTTGTTATGCGAGCTAGGAACAACCAACTACTGTCCTAGGGGTTAAAGAACTACTAAGGTTAGGTAGGATAGCTTCTCGGTGGGAAACATATCCTTTACTTTGTTATTTCCGTTGGTCCCGACAAAGGTGAATGGTTGATCAGACCAATCACCTAACTTAAGTAGTTGAAGTTAGTAAAAACTACAGGGTTAGAGTTATATTGGTCACTTTTCACTTGCATGTAGAAAGGTTTGCATGCCCCCAGGTATAACAGAGTAGAGTTTCCAGTTTATCATTCAATTTGCAGACAAAACACTTCTTCAGCTTTGTCGAGAATAGACCTAACTTTTGATAGAGGAATCTTATTCTAGTCTAATCCCATTTTCCTAAACGAACAGGTGTGTCATACTAGTCATATTCCTACGCGGAAACCTACCTTATAACTGGGGTTTTCCTGTCAAACCAGACTAGGGTGCATGCCCCCTGGGTTTCAGTCACAATCACTGAATCACTCGTGCTCATCAAGTGGATGGACTGGAGATTGATGAGACATTTCTTCTGCAAAAAGACCAGTTAGGGATGGTACTTGACTATTAGCTATGTGTGGACCAGGGAATGAAAGTTGGTCTATGAGCTGGACCACTCTGTCTTCATGCAAAAAACACATCACTCGAAAGAGTAAGGAAACAATAGCTCCCATGCTATAAATGTAGTCACGCCCAAGGAGTAGATTATAATCTAAAGGTCCTTGGACTACCATTATGTTCAGATAAATGGTTTTCCTTCTCAAAGTTATAGGCAAATTTGGAAGGATCCCTAACGGTTGACTGGTTCCTTGTTGAAGCTTGTTAGATTTCACATCTCAGGCAGAAGCGATGGTGAACCAAACACTTTCCAAGCAGTTGAGGAAAGGATACTCGCAGAAGCCCCTTTATCTATGATAGTACTGACCATGACCATTTTGTAAGCTTGTACTATGATTCAGAATGGTACATTAGATGGTAGATGGGGTCTACCTAGTAGATTCTAATCGAAGGAAATGACTAGGTTGCTTGGAGGTGGGATCGAATAAATGGTCGGATACATCTCTGATGAACTTCCTTCCTACGGTAAAGGAACAGATAGATTGCCCCCATGTTCATCGGAGTCTATGTTTATGAAAAGAATTTGAACAGTATAGTTATCATTCTCTTTGGTGACTGTATCATCTGAAGGTAGACCTTCTGAAGACAAGACTGGGTCAACTACTGTCTCAACCTATTGACTTTGGTCTGGTGTGGACTTAGAGGATTTATTTTCAATGGTAGATGCTTCGACCGACCACAAAGGTGTGTCGGTCAGATTTTCAACTAGTGATGGACTCGGCAAGAGTTTCTTGTACCTAGGAGGAAGTTGTAGCGGTGAAGCAAGATGGTTATCCAAGACTCTTTTAGCTTCGTCTAGGAAGGGACATCGGTGGATGGCATGATCGCCTTCACACAGTCTACAAGGAATTTTAGATCTTCCTTTTTGTCCACTGACTTCGTTTTCACTAGTTGATGTGTACTTTCAACATGATAATTAGAGGTTGAGGACATCGGATTGTGCAAGTAGGGAGACCAGTCCCTTAAGATCTGTGGGATGCAAGAACAATCTCGGTGAGAGTGATCTCCCTTGCAAATGACACATGGAGATCTAGGTTTGGATGGTGCAGTGTGTGGAATTTCGCAAGACGATGCTTGGTTGCCCCCTTTTGCCATTGGCTTCTTCTTCTTGTTCCCCTTCCGTTTCTTCTTCTTCTCAGTTACTTGGTCTTTGGCTTTACTAGCTTCACCAAGCGAAGAGGAAGAAGGAGAGGGAGAAACAAACGAAGTAGAACATTGGGGGTAATTCTAGTATCATCCAGTTGCTGATTTGATTGCTTAGAAATCACGGTACTTCGAACGATAGAGGTTGAGAAAAGCCATACTGGCAGGCTAATTCTCAATCCTAGAAGGGACCATGTGGCCATATGAGGTGCACCAAAATCTCCCCAAGAAGAGAAAGGACCAGGATTTCCCCCAAGCGGAAATCCTTGGTTGGTCGACTCCATTTTCTCAACCTAAGATCAACGAGGGAACAATGACGTTATTCCAATTAAAATAAATTTTATGACGCTTTGACACAACTTTCTTTTTCAATTTTTAAGAGTCGAGAAAAGGCTAAATATGACTCTAGTTGCCTTTGATTTTTAATGAGCCTAAAGTGATAAATGCTCAGATGGACCTTTTCTTTTAAGGAGTCTGAAAAGGAATGAAAGTGACTACTCTAGAAATCTGGACAAAGGGATTACCAAACCAATTACAAAATTGTAGAATACATTTTATAGTACAACAGTCAATCTTCCTGAATGATGTGTTCAGTGCATTTTGATCAATAGGGTGGTAGACATGGCTTCCTAAGGATAAAGGATATAGCCTATTGTGGTCTCCCAATATATACTTGACGGTACATGGGAGCACAAGTCCGTACCGGCACTTGTCGTCTCAAAGACGAGGAATCACCAAACCTACGATGAAAGCGATAGTTACTAGGCTTTATGATGCCAGAATATGTCTCTAGCCTAGACTTCTAAATGTTATGTGTTAGGTTCCAAAGCATTTCTATGTTCATTGAAATTTATTTTACAGTTGATATTTCTTAAGAAGTTTGCCTTTAAGGTTCACCGCGTGATGTAGATATACAACTCCTAAATATGAAATCTAAGATGATAAACAGTCGTTTACTCTTCTTTTTGCAATGAAAATCTTAGCTACTAAGGAAAGAGAAGTGAAATTATTTCAACATAGAGCAGAGAGCACACACTAAAATGCACTGTCCTAAATCAATCTCCACAAGCAGTCTAAATGCAAATGCACATGCATGTATTTTTTTCTTCTTTCTTAATGTGTGAATGACAAAAAGAATGCTAAGTACAAATTTGAATTATCTTTTCAAAGTGACAGTACTAACAATTTTCTTTTCAAAAGACAAAAGGAAGATAAGGATGACACTTTGGATTTTGAATTGAAAACTGCTTTCGACACTTGAAATTCTATTAATTCAAATCAAATACAAGAGTAACAGTGTAATCGACTATCAAAAAGAGGAGGATTCTTTTCTTTGATTGGAAACGACACTTGCAACACTTTCAAATCAAAAGACGATAGTTCGATTGAGTTACTGTTCGTAAAGGAGAATTGTAAATGGCGAAAAATACATAAAAACATTCATAATTCTTTGTACAAAGGAGGTTGAATAATGCAAAGGAAGGGAGTTTCAATAGTGGTATATTGATCATAGATAGCAAAACTCCTGAATAAAGTTGAAGAGAGTGAAGAAACACCAAAATATAGAGGCAAAATTAGTCTTATCTGATCATCGCTCCTGTAACACAGGGTAATAGGGATGCATCTCACCTACAGCACACGGGAGGTGCGATGCATATAGACTGTCAAAAGGAGACAGTGTGATGGTCCAGGGATGAGACTTTAACTTGGTTTTTGGTCACAGTTTGCAGCTTAGTTCAGGGATTTAGACTGAGCTAATGATAGTTAGTAAATACAAAACATAGGGGCTGATCTAATGAGGTTACTTGAGCCACCACTGGGGCACTTAGGATGTTTGCAAGTCAGATGTTTAATTCATAAACTAACCTGGAGATTGAATGAAGCAGCGTTTATCTACTTTGTAGTTGCATAACAAAAGCAGTTCGAAGGCTGGCTGGCATAACTTTAGGCTTCGTTTGTAGTTTATAAAGTAAACAAACTAGAAACAAGCAAACAAGCTATTCGCTCCTTAGTGGAGTCGCCATTTTGTTATCGAGAAAACTATTGTCCATTCAGAGCTGCTAGTCCCACTAAGATGGGTAGCTATCTTAGAAACAAACAAACTAAAGTTACTTGCATTTTCCTTTATGAGAAGTAGATGAGAGAGAAGAAGAGAATACCAACCTCAGTCTTTCGCTTAGCTCCTTGCTTGTTTCCTCTCCCCTTTAACAGATCTTTTCTGTTCCTTCCTCACTTGTCCTGCTTCAAAGAACACCTTTAGAGTCAAAGCAGCATAATACCATCAAAGCATAGAGATCTATAATCATAAATAATATAGGATCAGATATATATTGACCATACAAATGCATATATCAATTCAATATTCAAAGACATACAAGAATATGGAGGAAAACTCAAATAGCTTTATTGATAGAAGTAGTAGAAGAGAGGATTACAACCCATTGATTTGACCCAGCGCCATCCTCCTAGCATGAAATCCCTTCTTCACCTCATGAAAAGCTAGATCACCCAATACTATGATGTTCCACAAAGAAACCAACAACAGTTCCTTACAAGATGCAAAATTCTAGCCTTTGGATCTCCAGGATGAGGGATCCATATATAGATGTTTGCAGGTGGGTGAGTCAGCTTCTGGGTTTTTGATTAGTGTCATTTCTCTGATAGTTCTCAATTCCACTTGGAGATTTCATAATCTCTTACTCATCCCTGGGCGAACTTAGAGAGGCAAGCGTCACATGAGAAGTTTCTAGAAGATTCCATGATCATCCACCTTGAAAAATGTCTCTGCCATTTGTTTACTCTCACCCATCACACCCCATAGAAGGGATTTTTAGTATGCATCGCGCCTCCAGTGTGAATTAGGTGGGATGCATCGTATTTTGACCATGGAGAAGGTGAGATGGTCCAATTTTGACCAGTTCTGAGCAGGTTTTCATGGAGAACTTCTGGGAGATGATGTAATCAGCTGATCTTGTTCCTTTAGGATATGAAACAACACTTTTAGGGACTTAGAAGCCCTTGGTTTATGGACATATAAGATTGGGGTTGCAGTGCTCAAATATGTCTATAACAATTTTGTTATTTCAGTTCAAGTGTCTGGCTGTTAAAAAACTCTGACAAAGCCAACAAATTTCCTCCCCGGGTGATTTGTGGGAAGTGGGGTATGGGGTCGTTGGATGGTGTGGATCAACAGTCTAGATGTTGGTCAGGTGGTAGAGATCAAGCCAAGGAATAATAGATGAGAGAGTGTAGAGGAGCCGTCGGATCGATATGATCAATGGACAATATCATATCGCAGAGATAGAGGAATTGATATCGCTTTGGCATATTTAAAAGTGAAAGGTGGTATTTTGGGTGAGATCACAAGAGGTAAGTCTTAATTTGGATTGGCACCTACTTCAACTCATCAAGTGACATGTAGTAGTGAGGAGGAGAGAGGAAACCGCTTTTCAGGCAGTTAATCCTCGTGCACGTTTCTCACCCGAAATCGTTGTGAACCATCGGATATGATGGAGGAAAACCAACGGTTGAGGACTGTTGTGCAAGTTGATTTGATCGGCTAAGAGACAACCATTAGATGGAGTTCATATCAACAATCAAGATCTGATCGTTAGTCACAAAAGTGAAGGGTTGGCGGACAGTGCGATGGAATTGCGATACAATGATGGGCGATTAAGCGATGCATGATAGTTGTTGGATCGACAAATGAAATGGATGGAAGAGATCAATCTGATCGTAAATCAGAAAATGGAGAGAACAACGGAAAGGAGATGAACCGAGAGAAAACCCGCTAATAATTATGAGCGTGGGTGTATAATTTTTGAAGTTCGGCTTATGGACAAAGTGAAGCAAGAGGAAACGTGGACCATCAGAGCTAAAACAAGGGGAATTTCCATTAAAATAGCAACACTGCACCTTAGGGCTAACAGGACCAACATTGGTGACTATTCTGTTGAAGCTTGTTGAGAGGTTAGAAGACTGTCTATAGTCGAAAAATGTAGAAAATGAGGGAAAATTGAGATCGCCAGGGTGCCCTTTTTCAACATGACAACTAACATTCATATTGATGATCAACTCGATGGAACCTTGAGTATAATTAGAATTGCATAAAAAGCTGACATAGTCATTCACACCTAGATTGTAAATGAGCCCAGGATCCATGGCTCTTTGCGGATCCACGTGACCTACACCGAAATCAAAAGGGGGAAAGCATTTCCTATCACCTCATCGCCCATTGGCACTAGGCTTTTATTCATAGTGTCGGAAGTGTAGGCAGATGTCATGATAGCAGATCTAATGGCAGCGGGGCTCCAGTCGGGATGCAATCCTTTGAGCAACGCCGCGACCCCGCTAATGTGTAGGCATGACATGGAGGTCCCGAATATTATATTGAACTCTGTTTACCTGTTGTCATTTGAAAGGCTCGTAGGACCAATCGAGTCGGTCTAAGCATCCAGAATGCTCAAACCAGGGGCTATAATGTCGACTTTGAGAATTTTAGGCAATATGGAATTGAGCCCTTTGCTAGAAAAGGAAGCTACAACTGGAGCCGGCTTATGTCCAAATTTGGTGCCATGAAATATTATGGTGGTGGTATGATCTGAATTGGATCCTAAACACTCTCTAAGTTTTCATGACTATTTCAAATTATGCCAAAAGATTTAAAGCCTTAGAAAAATCAAGCTATTAGAAGGAATCCTCGTAATAGTTATAGTTGTGGCCAGAGTGAAGGAACAAGGACCCTCGGTCAAATGCATAGACCGTTGGCCCATGGTAACGTGTGATCACACAAACTGGAAAAATCAAAGGTCAAATCGAGAAATGGGGGTGGTTTTTGATACGCGATTAGCGCTAAATCGCTTTAGCGCAGGGTGTCCCCCTCAGTGAAGGAAAGCCTCAAATCACCTGCACCTAAAAACGCTATAAAATGTGGAAAAGGAATGCATTTGGTTCCATAGAATGAGATTCCACAAACTGGCAAGATATCGAAAGGCTTTGAGGCGGTAAGCAGTGTTGGCTGAGTCCCGCCCAATGCCACACATCGAGCGACACGCATCCGACGAATGAGAGAGAAAACCACCCGCATCAGATGGGTAAATGTCAGGCAACTTGCCTGCTCGATAAGAACGATGACTGTAGGATGTCGAGGGCCCAAATCAATGGCAGAGGCGCATCCCGATGATTGACCAAATTTGACAAGTCAAAAAGCAAGATTAAAGGGGATTTGATGTCTGACGTGGATGATGAGTTGGCAAATGATTCATGTTTTGTGGGCGATCTTGAAGCAAACAGAATTAATAGCCATTCGAATATGATTCAGGGAATCTAACATCCAGTTCTTTAGGAAACAAGTGGCCACCTCCCTGTGAGGTGTTACCCAATGATGATGATGGAGGGCAGAGGAATTCAAACGGACAGAGTACAAGGAAACTAGAAGGTCGGGAAATAGAAACGAGTAGTGAAAGAATAGTCTGGCTTTAAAAGCTACAAACTGATAGAGGCAGAGGAGGCAGATAATATTTCACTGGATGCAGAAAGCTAGTAGCAGAGAACAAAGAGTAGAATCCGAGCTGGCCTGAAAGAAGCATCAAGCCAGATAGAGCCAGAGAGAGTCAGAGAGTCTGTGTACCCCATTGAAGGCTTGAGAGGTTCAAGAAAACTCCTCGACATAGGCCTGTCATACTACTATGACCATCAGAGGTCAAGTTTTAGTAAGGAGAGTCTGTGCACTCCATTCTTATTGATTTTTATCTTTTTAGTGAGACTCGAATTGAGCTCACTATTGTAAAAAAAAACTCTTCTTGAAAACATAATAGAGAGGCCACCATTGAAGGCTGGACTAGGAGATGTAGCCCAGGAGCATTGGGTGAGCTCCTTATTAAACATGTTGTGTTTACATGTTTGACTGTTATGTTTTCTCTAATTGCCTCAGTGTCTATGTATTCTAGCAATCTTATCGATACGTTGCATAATTAACATAGGCACATCCATGCACAGGAGTCTATAATAGCTTTAATTCTTTGTCCTGGATAAATTCTAGATCAAGTGGTATCAGAGCTCTAGGTTACTAAGGTTAGAGAAGCTTGTGCTGGATTTTGTTGTTGAATGCTAACTAGAATTAGGAGAAGGAGAGTTGGCTGAAACTAACCCAGAAATTGGAAGAGTCTATTCTACAAGGAATATGTCAAAAGAAAATCCCTTGGAATCTAACCCCCAGTTCATGGATAGTTTTATGACCATGAGATCCATGGTGGAGGAAATGTATAAGGAACTTAAGAAAAATATAGATGAAGATGCATCAAACTCTAAACAAGACAAAGAAGTAGAATAATCTCTCCTCCATGACCACTCTAAAGGCAAAAGGAAAGAAGAAAAATTTATCACACCTCCTAATAGCCATGAAAATAAAAAGAAGACATCTTTGATTAAATTAGATATTAAATTTGATTTACCAATATATGATGGAGAGTTGAATGCATAGAAGCTTGATAATTGGATTAGATAGATTGATGTTTATTGAAGAGTATAGAGCATTGAATCAGACAAGAGTAAGATTCAACTGGCTAGCCTACGCCTTGGAGGCACTGCCTTGGTATGGTGAGAAGGTAGGACAAGCTGACATGAAGAAACATGGTAAGATTCTTTCTGTCTAGAGTGTTTTTGTTTTTGCAATTAAGAAGCAATTCTATCCACTAGCCTATATGTAGTAAGTCGTGATTAGCTGGCAAACTCTTCGACAACTAAAAGGGAAAAGTGTACAAGGTTACACCCAAGAATTTAGGAAAAGAGCATTGATTCTAGGAATTTATTGAGAGTCACCTAAGACTTTGCTGAAGTATATAGGTGGTCTACACAACTACTGTTAGGAAACTAGCTCACAAAAAGATAGAAAAGATAGATGAACACCTTACAATTCAGCGTTTTCGAGGGGGCAATCTCCTTTACATTACACAAATGAAAAATTCTTCGATGATACAAATGATAAGACCTCCTTTCTATATATAGGAGTCTAAGGGGTCATAACATAATCAGAGCCGACATAACAATAATAATGTAAGGGCACAATCATAACAATAGTGGGCTTCTATGGGGTACAATAGTAATAATATGGGCACTACATGGGTACATCAATATAATAAGTGGGTTGTACTAATAAAAATAAGGGGTTACACTAGTAGCATAGGGGCCTAACATGCCCCTCTCCTTAAAAAAGTGTTGTCCTCTATGCTTAAGTAGTTCTTGATGCTTCTGTATAAAATTCTTGTCCTCCCATGTGGAATCTTCAGTGGGTAAGTTCTTCCACTTGATGAGATACTCTGTAATTGATTGATTTCGTAGTTGTCTGGTTCTTCATTCTGTGACTGCTCCAAGTTCCAATATAATTTTTCCTTCCTCTTCAATTTCTAGCAATATTGTTTGAATTGGGATCTTTTGCAACTTTTGAATAAGTGGCCATA
>APFE030404138.1:0-51524 GCA_000404065.3 Pinus taeda
TCCTGTGATTTAGAATTCGTATGCAGGTAATTTCTGTACGGGGTTAAAACCTACAGAAAGAAGGTTCTTGGTCGTGATCTTGTTCCCTCACCTTAAATGGGGGGTTAAACCTTCAACCCTAGTCTAGTGGGACCTCCATTAATGTTCCAACAAGTATAAGAGAGGCGCTATTTGGGAAGCCATGATTGAGATAATGTAGCCCCATCTCTCCCTATTCTATACTTACAACTTTCCACCTTACATTAACCCCACCTCCACCTCCATTCTTTGGGTTCAATTGACCACTGGTTCACTGGGATTTGGCACTCACACATCCTCATACCTAGGTAGGGCTCGAAATTTTCCTTGGGAGGTTGATGTAACTAAAAGAAATAGAAAGAGCATATGATGGCCACAAGGAAAAAAAAGAAAAATCAAAATGTGAAAGATGGTGGGGACGTACACATTAGCACGTGGGAAAAAGCCTAGAATGAACTCTACCTCACTCATTATGGCCATCACCTGGTTCCTAGTACAATGTTACCTTGTCATATTAATGAAAAGGAACCCTTGCATGTCCCAACCCCTAGTGGGAGATGAGCTGCCACACCCTTAAGGGGGTAATCACTATTATACATCATACAAAAAAATAAACCTTGAGCTATGAGCAGTAATACAAAGAAAAAATCAAGAAAAATTAGAAGGCATGGAGGGATGGAAAAACAAAGGCAGATTGGGTAACTCATGCATCCATGATAGCTCCCTCCCCACATCTATACACCCAAAATGAGATAACCCATCATAGTTGGTCCCTTTAACAATGACATTTGGCCATGAAGTATTTTCCGCTTTGTTCCATCACTATTCACATGGAACCTATTGATTGAAGGGTGGACTAGAGACATGTCACTTTCCCTTGGGGGTTGAGAACACCTAATAGGATCATCTATTAACCACTCCTACCTAGGAAGGTAACACCATTATGTGACGAAGGCCACAATTTGGGAAAGGAAGCCTTGTATGAAGTGTTAATTTTCCCATTACTTTCAAGCTTGGTTCACCTAGATGCAACAATGATTAAGTGTACCTAATGGTCAAAGTGGTAACACTGGATACTGTGTGTAATTGATAGATGGTTCCATCTATAGGTCTAGCCAACTTAATTAGGTCTAGGTCCTCCAGAAGGACATATTGACACCCACAGGTGAGGCATTAAGAGCATGGGACTCTAGCCATTTACAAAGCATCACTTGCATCCTTGGGCACCTGCAACACCCATACCATTCCAACACTTTGCCCCACATTGTTGACTTTATGGGATGATGCACCTGGACCAACATGCCCCCAATTGGCTTAACATTAGTCAGATGGGATCACAGTTATTCTAAGGCCCAGATGAAGATGCTCTCACACATTGAGACATGGGAGGGCTAGCAACACCTTGAGAGCCCTCAACATTGGATCAGAGACATGCATTATGTCTAGTTATAGACCCAGGAGACCACTTTTGTGCCCAAAAGTTAAAACTAGGGTCCACAAAGGTATTATGTCACAGATCTATGGGCCAACTCCTAGAGATTGATTTTAGAGATCTTCTACACACATTATGGAGCTCATCGCCCTCAAATTCAGCCCTAGGAGGGCCTATGCTTGCATGATGTCAACACTCTCTTATTTTGGTTCACACATCTGGAGAGTTATTATGTTTTTCATAGGATACTAGGTCAGCTTGTGACCTAGGCTAGTACTTATCCATTATTTTATTCTTTTGAGGGTTTTGTAGGCTAAAATAGGATTCAAATTCCTCATATAAATAGAGGAACCTTCATTTGTATTGGATCATCATATCACACTTGGATATTCAGCCTTCTTGTGCATTTCGGCCTCTTGAACTTGTGGAGATATTTGGATCTTTTATGCATTTTGATATTTGTAGCTAAATCGTTGCACTTTGGAGCTATTCTATGGATGAATGGAATGGATTCTTTGCATGTTATCTTGTAACTATACCTAAATTTTGAATATCTATCGCTTGCATTTCTGATGTATGGAATTTTGTTGATTCTAGTGGTTGCAATTATGCCCTAATTTGTTGAATTTCTATTGAATGCTAATCTATATGATCTATTGCATGCATTACTCATACATAACATGTGAATGAATGTCCTTAGTGGTGAACTCTTGGTAGCTCTCCCATGAAAAAACCTTTTTCCATTGGTTAGGTAATTGTTGGATTTTGGTAGCTAGGGCATCAAAATTTCGATCTCCTTAGAAATTATTTGGCTGATTTGAAACAGCATTGACTCCATACTCCCAAGGGATAAGGGACTGGTCCATTTGGATGGCGATCAAACACTCTTTTATTCCATATTTTCTCTCTCTCTAATTTTGGCCCCGTTAAGTCCAAGCTTGCAAACTAGGGCTGGTGTGAATCCCTAGGCAATTCGAATTCTTGATGTTGAAGAGCATAAAGATCAAAAGGATATCATTTTCCACAAAATATATCCTTTTGATGGGCATCCACTTCAACTTCATCCATAAATTTCTTGCCCTAGTTGCTTTCCTTAAGAGGGAATCCCTGGTTTCATATTGCTTCAACTTAGGGGCTTCTTGAAGGTTTCATGAGCCTTGATCTTGCTGACATATATCATTGGAAATATTTTCTCTCAGCCTTGACCTTTGGACACTCCAACACTAAACAAATTACTCAAACCCTAGGTCTTGTGCTTGTAGCCCTAGGCCTCTACATAGAGTGCAAGTTGCCTCCAACTGGAGCCTTAAACCATTGTTGTGTTTTTCTTGTAAAGGCCCTAGTCAAATCACCTAACACATGCTACTTAAAATGTCATGCATACAAGACCTTTATCACATATTGGGACTCCTACCATCGATGAAGATCCGTAAACAGCAGTGGGTTTTGGCTATGGTGATAGTGGGCAACAACCCCATTTTTGTCTCCTTGTCTAGTGTTTGCCTAGTAAAACTTTCCTTTCCTAGGCCTGCTAGATTTTGCAGCAACAAACCCATTTGATGTCAAAGCATTGGACAACTGGTCATTCTCCACTGGTTGGTCTTTCTGCCTGATAATAATCTGTTACATTTTGAAGAAAAAGGTGAGTGATTCTTGTCACATTTAATAATACTTTCCAACGTTGAAATCCCATGGTTTGTGGATCGATTGCCTTATCCAATAGTGGTTATCAATCTGAGGATAGTAATGGTGGATAAACCCATTCCTTGGGTTTTGTGCTAGATATCTACTAACAAAGTCTATAAAACTGCAAGAATATATGAGTAACTCTAAGGTGTGAGGTTGTCTTTTCTACATGCAGAAGAATGACATATGAATAAAGTTGCATCAGCAAAGGTTGAATGGCTCACTGTATAGGTCATTCTATTGGTTCCAGTTGTTGCTTGCCGTTAGAATTCATGATGGGCTTTCATTACTGGCAGTTTGGAGGGCACTGACATGATTACAGTCGTCAATGACAACTACAAGATACCAATCATATTCATAAGCAGAGCTGTGATTTTATGATGTTCAATCTTCTTTAAAATGATGATGGTGATGGATCAATGACTATGCTTCAGTCCATGACATCATTACAACACCCATACTACTTCTGCAATAAAATTAAGTGAAGGTTATGTTTTGCAGGAACCGTTACCAGCCTCAGTCTTATGCATAATATAGTAATATTGTGAAGAGGAGGTTCAGTAATGAAGACCATGAAGTGGAGCGAGCCCTGGTTTTGTAGTCTTTGGGAAGTAGACCAAAATAAGAAAATCAGAGTGTTACCTTCCTCAAGCCTATGGAAATCAACACCTAATTTCAAAACCTGAATTGCAGAGCCTCCCTAATGAAAGTTTTAAGACTGCAACGCACACTTGTGGAGGCCCTCAGCCCTGAAATGACCACAGAGATCCTTGTCCCAACAAGATAATGAAATGATGAATAAGGTTTCTCCCTATATATATATATAGGTGTGCTGGAATTAAAATTAGGCAGGGTCAGCCTAATGCCAATTTCCAGTAAAAAGAAATTACTTTTAATACCTCCATTTAGGTTGACTTATACACATGCAGTAAATTTGATGATGGGCAGGCTTGTGCGTGGAGAGAAATTCCATTGTTTCATGAGGATTTCCTATTTAAGGGCCCATTCCTGTGTACAACTGTCACATGGCAGAAATGGGGTGCTCAACCCAACACACAAGGTTCCAAAGGAAAAGGTTGCCCCACCTTTAAATGAGCCAGATGAGCCCACCTTGGAGACCACTTGGGAGCTTGTGTGCTCACGTTAGAGCTTTCTTAGGGGCTGATGGAGGACAGCTTTGAAGGCTTATGTATAAAATTATGTGATTTAAGGGCCTTTAGAAGCTGGAAGCTACATCGACACCCTTTATTTGCCCTTCATTTGGGGAAATGGGCCATCTTTTGAGGCTTATGCCCAGAGATTTTGTACATGTGGCTCTAGAAGCCCCAATTGTATTATTTTAAATTAATTAATTTGTAGGGAGGGCTTTTGGCCCCTACTTAGACCAATTTAGGGGATTCTATCTTAGAAAAATATTATTTTATTATGAGGGAGGTTGAGCACCTCCTCTATAATTAGAGGTGCATTTATTTTCATTTTCTCATGTAGTTTTGGGGGGGAGAAATCACATAGCAATCTGAAATTTCTGTGATTTTTCCTTGTAGATTTTGGTTTTGGATATTTCAAGTGAGGCAAATTGTCTTGGGGAAGATATGTTTTGAATGGAGGAACTTTCTGTGGATTGACCAAGTGATGCTTGGATGAATAGTGTTGTCGTAATGTGAGTATTTTCTTCCATTTTGATACAATTGTTGAATTAGGGTTTGTCATATGCCATACTAAAAATTGCAATATTTCTCATCAACTCTATTTTTCATATGCAAAATTTGTCATCGAGTATCCATCAAGAAAACTAGATTTTCCTACCTTGATCTTATGTCTCCTAGTTTGGAAAGTCGCTAGGGTTATATCAAGAAGTTATCCTTCTCTATTTTCCCTCTCCATCCAAGGCCTTCAGCTCTTGACCCACTCCTTGTCTGACTCCATATACCCAGAATTTCATTGATAAGTCAAGGCATTGGTCTCTCATGCTCCATCACTTTATACTTTAGTAAACTCCTTAAATTCATAGTAGTGTGTGTTTGGGCATTCTCCAAAGCCTATTAGAGCCATCAGTTCATTTACCTGACCTCACTACTTCATTCCACCAGGATCCATACTTTATTGAAGATTATTCTGAAGAGTTTATATAACAGGGTCCTTAGAGGGTATTTATCCTAAGCGATTCTTGGGTTACATAATCTCTAGAACCTACCAAGGAAGCCTCCATTGTGGGGATAACATCTTCCCACAAAACAATAGGGAAATTGGCTACTAAGGTGACCATGGTGGTTGATCCTGTTGTTGTTGGGGATCTAGTGTGGCCTAGCACTAGAGTGCTATATTTTGCAGTAACGGGCACATCTATAGAAAGCATCCATGAAGTATCCCTCCAAAAATCCTTGTTGATGTTACAAATAGAACATGCATGCATATTGCTTGAAGGCTTTTGCATTAAATCAAGACAATATAGTTTGCATGAGTATCTTTGCTAGTGGCATCCATATCTCTGAATGAGAACTCATCAAAATGCAGAGATATTGAGAAAATGAACTGAGTACACAAATCAGAAACTATCTGCACAGAACTTGACTCCACACTACATTGTTGTCTTTGAAGAGGATTCTTTGTTTGACAACGTTCAATGGCATCCATTAGAGATATACTGCCACCAATACTAATTTTGTAGCTTAGAAGCTTTGATAAGTCATTTTACAAACTGTGTCTTGTCAATAATGTTGATCATTCTGGAATGCCTTTTGTGCCAGGGAAAATGTGAAGTCATAGATGATTTTGTTCTACATCTATTTTTCAGTGCGCTGTAATTTGAAGCCAAACATCCCTTGATTTCTGGAAAATACTCTATTCGGTTTAATCTCCATGTTCCTCATTTTCCATGGAAAGAGTATTCCTTGGGATAAGCACATGCTTGAAGATGAGGCTGCTAAATCACTAAAGGCGAAGTTTAAGTTGCATGGCTGGAAAATATTGGTTTATTCTAATGCCCACAGGGGATGGGTAAAGCTTATTCTATTAGGTGGTAGAGTGAAGTTTTATTCTACATTTCTATCATTTATGATGCAAGGAAATGTGCCTTCTTGTTGATGAGACCTAGCTAGAAGACCAAGGGCTCCTATCTATCAGTTTATATTTAGGAGATAATTTATAATTCTCCACATGGAGGTTAATTTGTATCCTCCAAACCAGCACAAGAAATTCACTGCTTTTAGCTAACAATCATCAGTTTCACAATACTCTTTTATTACACGAGATCATATTCAAGTGGTAATGTTTTCCCAATGACTTTTCACTCTTTTACAGGTGAGTCTTGCATCCACAGACCCTATTTCTTGTTATTTCAGTCAACATAAATTAAATTTCTGAGTGCACAACTCGAACTCCTCTTGAGTACACCAAATGCATAGCTTTGGAGTGATGTGTCCCATAAGAGAGACACAATGATGGCTAGTAAGTTATTTTCCTTCCTCGTGTTCAATGTAATGATCACTCTCTTGAATTAGGCAAGCAAAATTTAGGTTTGATTCCATCGAGGGAAATTGCAACCACATATGCAAATATTGCATATCACTTGCAGGTATTAGTGTTTTCATATGTCTAGAACTCCCTAAAAATCAAAAAGAAAAAATAGCAAGTAATGTTGGCTTATCGTATGCTCCCCTGCTGTCTAAATACTATCTCATCGAATAGAAAGATAAGAGGCCCAGTGTTATACAGGCACAACTAGAAGGATTGTATTTGAGCTCCTCTCAGACTAAAATATCAATTCAGCTTATCATGTTTTCGGAAGAAGTTACAATGCGGCATACAGCTGCTTCTATATTGGAATTTCATGTATGCTATTTCCTCATGAAACAAGATGCTCTTAGGCACTTGCTGAACTATATCATATGCTTAATGAGGAAGATTTACACTATGGATTATGGAGAAAAAGCTGAACACCCTTGAAATAAGGGTAGGACTTTCCTAAGTCCAGCGAGGACACTGATAGTGTGCTCAAGATCTTTTGTTTTACAACAGAATTAGCATTGACCAAAGCAACCCAAGATACCTACAACAAAGTTTCACATAGTATTAGGTCTATTTGGCTCTTCATGATGGAAGCATTCTTGGAGTTACTGAAGCTAAAAATATACTAGCTCGAGCAGTTGATCAGGCATTAACCATTGGCAGTAACTACCTGAAATCTTTGTTGAATCTCATGTACTTGTTTGGCAACAATTCTAGCAGTTGGTAGAGCTTCAAGAGTCAGCAAGGGTTCTTCTAGAAATTGGGAATGGAGACAACGAACACGTTGGAACTACTCAAACGATTGGGATTATTTGTCTACTTGGAATGATTTGCTTCAATGGAGGAATCACATGTCCAACATTGTAAACAAATCATTTAAAAATTTTCCAAATATAAATTCCACCTTCATCACCTTGGATATGGGGAGAAGGCATGGAGTATTAACATTTAACAAGCTTGCTCGTGTGACCAGCAAGTAAGGTGATTGAAACTGAGTTGAACAAAATGGATGGCTATTCAACTGTGGAAATTAAAGAAACTTTTGACAAAATTAGAGAGCAAGAAAAAGCTTATTTAGGAGTGTGAGAAAGCATTTCATTAATGCTATGCATTTCTGTACATCCATTCTGAAAAATTAAGGGGCAAACAATGAAGGCGAGCCAGAACCCAATCTAGAATAGGACAAAAACAAGAACAATCCAATTTTAAAACCATTCTCAAAACAAAGCTACCAGAAGAATATAAAACGTTATCAGGTAAGCAGCAAGAATAAAGAACTAGAGTAGAAGTTACTAATTAATGTATTAGGCAGTAGAAATTGATAGTTCAGAATAATTGCATTGAAAAGCAATGAGAATTGTTCATATTATTTTAAAGAAAGCAAATGGGCAGGCTAACAAAGATGAGTTAGGAGGCTCGTGATAGAGATTCAATAAAACTAACATCCAATTGACAAGGAAAAAACAATGTAATTGTCTGAAACATATTCTGGAATTCAATAAGTGTAATGACCTTGAGCTAGAGCATAGGCTGAAAACAAAACACCTCCTTCCCCTTTGAGCATATGAAGGCAAAATTGGGATGAAGGAAACCTCTAAAGCCATACAGGGTTAAGCAATTAGTGACGATAGATAAACGGAAATTTCAGTATAAATTGTTGAAAAGAGGTTACAATTATACAAATGCTCTAGGGAATGAAAATGAAGTTGGCAATACTTAATTTCAGTATAAATTGTTGAAAATAGGTTACAATTATACAAATGCTCTAGGGAATGAAAATGGAAGTTGGCAATTACTGATATCAAAGATATGCTCTTCTATTGGTTAAAGATAATATGACCTATCTCGTGAAATCAAAAGACAAGTAGCCTAACCAAGACATGCTTCCATCTCTAGTTTTGAAAGGTTAAAGTGCGTCTTCTAACCTGATTTTAGCTCCTACATGTCCATTCTTTTATCGCATTCTTTGTATCATACTCGGTGTAACCTAGACCACAAGTGTTGGGCGCGGGATCCCCCAATGGAAGTTTTGGGGCTAAAAGCCCAGATTTTGGTTAAAAGTTGTAAATCCGATGTAAAGACTCTGCATTTTGTGGGCACGAAGCGCATAGCTTGTAAATGAGTCATAGGTTTGTCCACCCTCAATTTTGTAATGCAATGTCGGCTATAAAGATCTACCCATGGTCCGCGGACCATGGGATTGTATAAATAGAGCGAGGCTCTAAGTTGTAAATAGATGAATTTGAATGATCATGGAATAGAAGCATAACAAAAAATCTAAAGGAAAGGTCGAGTATTTGGGTCGTAGGGTAGGAGAAAGCTCTGCAGCTGAGTGCGCAAAGGCCTAGTAGTCCGCAACTGAGTGTGTAAGCCGAGTCGAGCCTATAACTGTTGAAGCATTAATAAAGAAAAGTTTTACATCAATTTGTGTATTTATTTCCTGTTTTCTGTATCGAATATATTGGGTATAAATTGCATTTATGTTGTCTATATGGTGCGCGAACATATATAATTGTGTAGATTAAGTGAATGTGAGTTAAAGTATCTGTTTACGTGAGGTTGACTCATCTATAAGAGGATAAGTCAAATGCGCGGTGTAACTTGGGGAAATAGCGCAGATCGTTGCCATCGCAGCACGAAATCATCTCAGCCCCTGGTTAGGGTTGCGCAAAGGACAATTATAGCAGATCGCGAAGGTATCGCAGGTTAGAACAGTGCGCGAAGTAACCTGCGCGAAGGTAGGCACAGTTGGACTAAATCGACACCTCAAACATCTCAAGAGTGCGAAAACTCGGTTCCAGGCTTCCAGCATCCCCCCATACTGCTTTGGGTGAGACTTCAGTCCACGCTCCGCGGGCTGATGCCAAAAGGGCCAGTAGTGTAGGGATTTGTTTAGCTAATTAACTCTGAACCTGGGTCAGGCTCCATCAAACTAACAAATGGTTCCATTGCTGGGACCGGAATCTGCATAGAGATGTCTGATGTCGTATCATTGGAATCTAACTAAGAAGGAAATTGAAGGCTGGTTGGACAGAAGAATTCACGAGTTCGCACCGCAGAAGAAGAGGAACCCGCCACTGACAAAAGAAGAGTGGTTGGACTGCTACCTGTACACAAAGATCCATGAAATCTTCTTCGCGTCTTTCCCTACTGAGCTGTACGAGTGGATCGCGAAGCTAGTAGATAGCCAAGGGAGGTGGAAACTCGACAATCCTATTATGTGGACCCCAGAATTAGTACGAAGGTTGGAAGCATTAGAGGATAAAATCGTGCACGTTGTTGATCACTAGCTCGATCGAATTATAGGAGGATTCGTTACTGAGTTCGCGGTTGACACCTCAATTAGCTACAGCAAGGCAAAGCGACACTTTCTCAAGGGACCGTGAGGTAAGTATGTAAAGTCTCTGAATACTTGGACTAAAATGTTATTGTGCAAAAAGAGGGTTATGCAATTACCCTGATGTTCGGGGCTACGCGAAGTGCAAAAACTTATAGGAACTAAGGAAGTAAGGGACCAGAAACTAGCCCCTTGATTTCACCTCCGCGAGGGGATGAGGAAGAGCTGTCGCAGGTCTCTCCGCAAAGTGCGATCCATTTGATAAGACAAAGAATTCCATGAATACCAACCCCACCCACACCGCCACCAATTTCACCGCCTTCACCTCCATCTTCACTCGTACCACCTCCGCCACCACTGCGAGTCAATATGGCAAGCACGATAAAGTTGCCTATGTTCAAGGGATTGGGAAATGAGGATCCAGACCAATTTTGGTTCGTTGTAAGCGTCGTATGGGAAGCGCAAAGAGTTACAAATGAAAATATAAAGAAAGCGACACTGGTTAGCGCCCTGCAGGACCGTGCGCTGACCTGGTATATTAAGCACTCCAATGATAATCCAAATGTGGGAATCGCTGATATTCAAGCAGTGCTAAACAAAGAATTTAGCAGGCCAAATTCTGAAGCACAGTCGATCATTGGATTCAAAGAGATCACAATGCTACCAGGCGAGACTCCTTGGGAGTTGGATCAGAGGTTGAAGTGTACGATTCACGAAGTTAATATGAATCTGACGAATGGACAATATCGTGAATGGTTTGTAGCATCGCTAACACCACATTTAAGGAGCACGCTATCGCAGCAGAAGTTAACGACTTAGGCAGAGGCCTTAGAGATCGCGATGAGGCTGCATGAGACCTTGATGCAGGATCCTAACTTAGGAGTTCAGCAGATCCACGCGCAACTGAAGAATTTATGCCTAGAGATGCAGAGTCTGAAACAAGACAGAACAACTCGACCAAAAATGCGCAAAGAGGTGTGGTGCATAAAATGCAAGGGGCAAGGTCATGATAAGGACCACTGCCCAGTGTTTGCAAATTACCTCGCAGGAGGAGGACCGATGTCGTTAAGGCCGGAAGCACAAGTAGGACCTAGCGCAGCGCCTACTTTGTGGTGTGCGATTTGTCAAATAGGTGGAAAACACGCTACGGACAACTACCATTTGTTACAAAAGTATACACAAAATTCGCAGCAATTGTTTTGTAACTTTTGTAGGTTAATGGGACACGATAAATGCACTTGTAGAAGCTATGAGTTGATGATGGATAGAACTCCCACCTACAGAGTTCAGGCCGAATCGTGGCCCCTAGACCAGAATGCAGGAGTGGCGCAAACAGGATTTCAGGGGCGTGGATGAGGCCGAGGCGGAGGAGGACCTGAAAGAGGTCGCGATTAGTTGATATGCTACAATTGCGAAGGGCCAAGACATTATGCCCGCGATTGTACGAATCTGACACAACCATCGTGTTCATATTGCACCTTGTTTGATCATGAGAAGAAAGATTGTCCTATGCTAATAGCTAGAATATGAGACAAAGGAGCGCAACTGCCTCCCCCGACTCAGAACCTGCAAATGATGAGGTCTGAGCCACACGAGGAAGATCCGAATGTGAACATTGTGCTCCAAAGTGGAATTGTGACGGGAGATGACAAAGGCAAACAGCTAGAAGATAATACTTGGGTTTGCAAAGCTTCAGTGAAAGAAGCGGAGTTTGATTTGGAGCACACTCGGGAAAATTTCATGGAAGTTAAGAAGAGCTTTGTAGAGGCCTCCACTTTAGGAAGCAAAGATAGACCAGAGCCAGAGATGGACCCATCTATGCTCACAATGTTCCTGGAAACATGTATGAAGTTACTGCGCGACAGTAAAGTTGTAAAAGGGTTACAGGAACTCATTAACAGATGCACTGGGATCGCGCTAGGAGAACTGCGCATGGTCAAAAAGATTGGAAAGCATAAGATAAGGACGGGAAGAGAAATGAGGTTAACTGCACAAATTGTAGAATATGAAATGGACCAAGTAATTCTGGATTTAGGATCAGATGCAAATGTTCTGCCGAAGCAAACATGGGAGAAAATGGGGAGACCTACGCTACAATGGTCTCCTATTCATCTACGAATGGCGAATCAACAGAAGATAATACCCATGGGGCGATTGCAGGGAATCACTGTGGATATTGAGCGAGCAAGCACGCTAGCAGACTTTCAAGTGATAGAGATTGCTAATGACAGCAATCCCTACCCCACGCTCTTTAGGAATTGATTGGGCCACTGACATGAACGGGGTGATTAATCTGAAGGAGCGCAAGATGATTTTTGAGAAAAAATCACTACGCATAGTTATACCCCTGGACCCTGCTGAAGGATTGCGTTACACAGAGCCGGTGCGCGACTATGAAAGTGATGAGGATTTGGACTGCATCTATAAGATAACAACGTGAAACCAGGACTACGTGAATCCCACTGCAGATGGACGTCTTGCATGGGAGCGTAAGAGCTCCTGTACTTCGGATTCGGATGAGGAGACGGAGCAGTGGCAGAATCGGTTACATGAAGTAACTATGCTTAATTGTAATATGATGACAAGGTTGTTGCGCTGCGTATCGATAGAAGTAAGAGACCTACCTACTTATGATGGCCTAAGTGAGGTAGACACCTTCTTGAATAAATTTGAAAAGGAGGTGCCGGAAAAGCAACGCTTCCAGGCCTTGGATTGGGTACAGCGCGCTACGCCTGCGAGGTGGTGGGGTACACACAAAGGGAGTGTTGACGACTGGCACTAATGTAGGAGGATGATGCACACATGATTTGGGAAGCCTAGGGTGCAATTGATAGACAAATACAATGGACGAAATGACCCGCGTGCAAGTCTTGCCGAGTGGATGCAGGCATATGGAAAACAACCTACGCGGATGCACATGAACTTCGCGCCGAAAGGGATGGTCAATAAGTATGTGTTGGGAGGACAAATGTGCAAATGGCTCCTAATGTTGGAAAGACAGTACGTAGGAAGGACAATCACGCAGAAGGTTATCCACGCGGAAGCATTTAGTAAGGTGTGCAATGCACTGACGAAGGTATGTAATGCACAACGAAGTGATTGAGACCTGTGCGTACCCGCAGTATTACGGGCTTATGGGACAACATGCAAGAAACTGACAAGACAGACGCCTTTTAGGCTTTTCTATGGAGTGGAAGCCGTAATGCCGATGGAACATATCGTGCCTAGTCTGCGCATAGCAGCGCTCACAGGAATGACGGACCGTAGAGCCCTGGAGGAAAGGCTCACACAGTTGGAAGAGCTCAAAGAAGAACGGTTGGGACTCGATGAAGAGATCAGGTAGGGTGATCTTAGGCTCTAAGAACTCATGGATGAAAGAGTTCAATTGAGGGAGAAAAGCATCATGGCGGAAGCAGAAGTCAAGAAGCTTGAGGAAGGAAAAAAGAAGGACTTCCTTGGTAGAAAGACCGTGGTAATAAAGCAGGATGAGCTCGATTACATTAACAGACTTGGGGACTACCGCCGAGAGTTTACGAGTTTGATGCATTGGATGAGACCGTATGTTATTAAGGAGATCACAGATGGTGGCGCGGTGTAGTTGGTAAAACTAAATGGCGAACTCTTCCCAGAAAAAGTAAATGGCAGTCGTTTGAAGCACAGTCTTAGCACTCCAGACAGCTGAAAGGAGGTGCAAGACTATAAACTACTCTGCCCGAGAGCTATGCGACGACAAGACTGCGCGTAGTATCAAAGTGTCACAGGGTCCGCGATAACACAAGGGTAGCTGTGCTGTCGTGCGGGTTGGTTGGAAAGTGACCGTTACAATCACTATTCACGATGTGATGCTTGGTTTGAGACTAAATGGAGCAGGCGACATGCATTTTAGGCGAACTTTATGGGTTAAATTTGGGAAAATCTGCCGCGAAGGGAGCATTAATGGACCGAAAGTGGGGGGAACGGTCGAATTCGAATTTAAAAGGCGCTATAAATTACAAAGGGATGCCCAACAAACAACACTTGGCAATTTGAGAATTGAGCTATTGCACACCCAGAGATTCATGAACCCCGATTTGGTCGATCTTTTGAAGTCGAAGGCATTGTTTGAGCACTTACCTGAGCCGTTGAGAGAATTGTGGAATAGCAGTATGGTCGTGCCAGAGGAAGCCATGGATATTGGAGAGATGACCGCTAAGGAGGCCGCGCAGGCCATAATAGTAGGAGAAGCCCCAAAAAGCGTTGGGTTAGTCGCAGAAATCCCTAAATCGCTGCACACACCGAGATCCAAGAAAGATAAGCAGCCTATGGTACCGGTGCGCGTGTCCCCCAGAAATCCGTTAAGGATGAGGCTCACCATGGAAGAAAAGGGGAAGGCGATCAATTTGGAAGCCGATGAGGAGGAAGAAGACTTTGAAGAAATCCTAGTAGAGGAGGAGGATGAAGAAATGGAGGAAGAAACCCAGGATGCAGACCCTCTGACCAGGCTGCCTGCGTATGTTCCTCCGCAGAAGGGAAAAGCAAGGGTGTCCAAGGACCTAGATGAAAGCAAGAGCTCTCTGCAGACTCCGTTGCTCCCCGATGACATCATTTTTTTCGAAGCGCACTTGGGACGGATGTTGGTTCTAAAATTTGAAGACTGAGATCTCGCGAACCACAAGAAATTCCCACATTTGGCAACCGCGCAGCTAATGCGCCAGAAGAAAAACACACCGGCAGGAGTCATAGAGTTGGAACCGCACAAGCGGTTGCGAGGAGTAGAGAAAGCCGGATTGTTAAACCTGCTCTGGGGGCCACATTACCATCGCACCCCAGTGACTATTTTTGTCATCAGGCAGCTGCTCTGCCTGGTACATGATGGGTGTTTGTGGCTGGAGGAGCCCATCCCCATCACGGATCATCTGATTCACCAAATTACCCAGCTCCCTTGCAAAGGGGAGGATCTAGTGAACATATCCGAGGGTAAAAGTGATGATTTGGCCATCGCAAAGGCCATGAAGAAGAATTTCAACCTAGAGAAGAAAAAGAGAGGGTACGCAATCTCCAGTATCAATAACGCTGCAGTCAGAGTCATGATGCAAATATTAGCCGAGAAAGTTATGTAGAAGTGTTGCGGGGATGAGGTGCCCGCACCGGTGGTTGCACTTGCTGCATAGTGCGCAGAGGGGGTCCAGTTTAACTGGGCGGATTACTTGTGCAGAGAGTTCCTAGAGAACTACCGCAAGGCGCAGGAGCAGGGGAAGACTTTCCACTATGCATGGCTTCTGCTATCCATAGTGCTGGTGGCTTGGGAATTGCCCGAGGACACCCAGTTCCCAGCGATTGCGCAAGATCTTTTGGAGGCAATGAAGTACGCTTCGCTGTGGGCAACTAAAGATGTGCAGAGGATTAGAGACAGCAAAATATTCTGGGTGTTCATGGAGATGAACATCAGAATGGGGATTAATCACAAACCGCGGTTATCGCCCACGCTTTATAACAATCTGCAGAACTTCGCGGAGTTCAAGGCAGACTTTCATCACGTGTACATCAAGGCGAGGAAGGACCCCGCGAAGGCATGGAAGGAGCTACCTTATCTGGCAACGGACGATGTCATATTTGTCATCCTTGAGTCGTGGTCGCCGGAATGCCGCGCTCCAGCTAGCTCCACGGTGGAAGTAGAGAAGTCTGTTGCACAAAGGAAGAAGGAGGAGGCAAAACTGCAAATGGCACAGTTGGCAGGGAAGAGAAGGAACAAAGCAGCAGCAGCTAAAGCACAGGAGGTGCAGGACGCTGCGAAGGCAATGGAAGAATAGCGGAAGGCAGCTGAGAAGGAGCGCGAGGGAGGGAAGTCATCTTCACCCGAACAGGAGACAGAAACAGAGGAAGGTGGCGCAAACCCAACAACGTCCACACAACTAAAGCAACAGCGCCCGAGAGAGCAGGTGGGGCCGTGGAAGAAGTCAAAGGCCTCAAAGACTTCTTTCGACCCGATCACCCTCATTGAGGGGGATCTCCATGACATTGGGGAGACGCTACGCGACATCACCGTGAAGGCCCTCCAACAGTTAGCAGAGGAAAAGGATATGGTGTTGGGGGCCCTCCAGGCGTAGATACAGGAGTTGCAGGTGCACACTCCATAGGCTGGTACTCTGTCAACCAACCTCGTAGTAGGTACGGCCACGACTAAGGAAATGCTGCGCACCCGCATGACCAACACTATAGTGTTGCCAGAAAGAGAATTGGTTACGAAAAATGAGGCCGACAGGCCTATGGTCAGTGCACTGAAGGGAGTTGGAATAAACATGGTTGCGCTCCCTCAGGAGACGCTCTATGTTCTATAAGACGGAGTGACTACAGAACTGCGAGCCAGGGAGGGTCGCATGCTCTAGGTCATGAGTGAGCAACGAATCAATATGAAACAGTTGAGCTTGCAGCGCGACAAGGTAGTGGTGCAAAACTGATAGATTGTGCAGGTGGTCGAGGACGCCTACCAGATGGTCTTGGAGTTGGCCATCCCAGCAGAAGACCCAGTGGAGGCGTGCATCCAGAAACTCGAAGCAGGGATGCACGAGGTGAAGGAAGATATGGCCAAGGTTCAGCTGGAGTTGAACCTTCAAATAACCGAGCTCCAATTGAAGGCGCAGCCTTCAACTCCGCCAGAGGTGAAGGAACAGCGTGATAGCGCCATTACAGCAGGAATAGTGGAGATCAATAGTGCAATGAAAGACTGCACCTGGCTATTTGAGGAGTCGTTCGAGGTTCTCACTACTATGCAGGAGGACCCAAATATATAGCGCTTAGAAATAGAGACGCGTGAGCTGCAGCAGAAGTACGATGAAGTTAAAGGGACCGCGCAAACGGTGGCCCTTGCACAGAGGCTCGCGCAGATGTAGCAGGGAAAAGCGCTCAAGGAACAAGTAGACATTGCGCGACATAAGGAAGCCGCTTTGAAGGCGCGTGTACAACCATGGATTGATGAGGCGTTCGACATTAACGCCTCAATTGAAGCAAAGCTGGCGCAGATGCGGGGAGCGTAGGAACAGGTTCAGGGAAGCAGTTCAATTGCAATAGTTTCTAAACAATGTGTCCAGGAAGTGCAGTAGGCAGACGCTCAGTGCGCTACCGATCTTGCAGTAATCCAGGAAGAGTTGGGAGGTCTGCACGCAAAGATCCCCGCATAGATAGAGTGACTCGAGGGCGAGTCACAATGTTTGTGTTGGGGGCCTGTTGGGCACGGGATCCCCCAAGGGAAGTTTTAGGGCTAAAAGCCCAGATTTTGGTTAAAAGTTGTAAATCCGATGTAAAGACTCTACATTTTGTGGGCGCAGAGCGCGTAGCTTGTAAATGAGTCATAGGGTTGTCCGCCCTCAATTTTGTAATGTAATGTCAGCTATAAAGATCTACCCATGGTCCGCGAACCATGGGATTGTATAAATAGAGCGAGGCTCTAAGTTATAAATAGATGAATTTGAATGATCATGGAATAGAAGCATAGTAGAAGATCTAAGGGAAAAGTAGAGTCTTTGGGTCATAGGGTAGGAGAAGGATCTACAGTTGACTGCGCAGAGGCCTAGTACCCCTCAGCTGAGTGAGCAGGGCAAGTCGAGTTTGTAACTGTTGAAGCATTAATAAGAGAAATTTTACGTCAATTCTGTGTATTTATTTCATGCTTTCTATATCGAATATATTGGGTATAAATTGCATTTCTGTTGTCTATATAGTGCGCAAACATATATAACTGTGTAGATTAAGTGAATGTGAGTTAAAGTATCTGTTTACGCGAGGTTGACTAACATCTATAAGAGGATAAGTAATATACGCGGTGTAACTTGGGGAAATAGTGCAGATCGCTGCCATAGCAGCGCGAAATCACCTCAACCCCTGGTTAGGGCTGTGTGAAGGACTATTATAGCAGATCGCGAAGGTGGTCAGAACAGTGCGCGAAGTAACCTACGCGAAGGTAGGCACAGTTGGACTAAATCGACCCCTCCGACATCTCAAGAGTGTGGAAACTTGGTTGCAACATCCCCCATACTGCTTCAAGTGAGACTTCAATTTGCGCTCCGCGGGCTGATGCCGAAAAGGCCAGTAATGTAGGGATTTGCTTGGCTAATTAACTCCGAACCTGGGCAGGCCCCATCAAGCCAACACTAAGGCTACCAAGCGTGACCAGAAAAAACAGATCAAATCACCATTTTTTCAACCGTATTCACTCTTTTCCTTCTAAAATTCTCATACATGTTCCACAAGTACCCCATTTACTAAAAAAATCCTATTGGAAATTACGAATGCTCAACAGGTAGTCAACCAAATTTCTATGGAATTAGGTATACCACATTCAACAACATGAGACACAGCAACGAGCAAGTGCCTTTTGATATCATGGTATGATACAGGCGTGTCATTATTCTCGAGACAACCAAAGAAAAATTCCTCTATATCGTAGAGCTTTGGGAGCTGGCACGCTTCTCCAACTTCCCAAGATATATGCAGCAGTGCGCAATTTTGTTGATCTTCATATTATATGTTTCCAGAGCAACATTTAGAAAACTGCTGAGCATAAATTATGGAAGTAATATATAAAATAAATAAATACTGCATATGAATGAATGGTAGTGACCCCTGGACAGGATACATATTCATGCTATAAACAATGCTACAATTAAAATCAACAAGAAATTCTTTAGTATATTTACTTGCGTTAATGGTATCTAGATATTTTACTCGATAATTAAAATCAACAAGAAATTATTTTGTATATTTGTTTGCTGTAATGGTATCTGGATATTTTACTCGATAAAAGCTGTTAAGAAAGGCACTGGGTAGAAACCTCTGGATCTCTCCATCTCTGTAGCAACCAGCATCAGCCAGCCTTCACTTCATTTTTGAGGTTTTAAGAAAGGCACTGGGTAGAAACCTCCGGATCTCTCCATCTTTGTAGCAACCAGCATCAGCGAGCCTACATTTCATTTTTGCTATCACAATTCAATTTTGGGGTTGTATGTTTGAAACGGGGTTAGTTTAGTTAGTACGTAGGCTTGTCGCATTTGGAGTTTGAGCACATAGTTTACTATTATAGTTTGTCCAGTTCTGTGGGAGTTTGTGTACATAGTTTACTATTATAATGTGTCCAGTCATGCTGTGTGGGCCAGGAGAGCCTATTCCCTATTAATATTATCTTTCTTCGTTTTGTCGCTCGTCTGTTAACCATGGATGAGTTTGAAATATTGATGTGTAAATTTTACAGCGTTTAGAAAAACATGGATGAAAAAATCCAACTTCGCCACTCAAATAGAGATTAAATAAAGTGTCTAAATGGGTTCACGATGACCATATAGATAGGTTTTTTTTATTTAATGGTGAAGCGGTGTTTGTATTTCTTTTATTATATAATCATATAATAAAAAAGAGAGTGGCCGTAATTTCAAATTTTCAGGATTAAAATATATTTAATTTTTAATGTGATTGTTATTAAATCTCAGTATTACAATTTTTGTTACAACACCGACTTTCTATCATTAGACTTCAATTTCACAATTTTTGTTACAACTCTGACCTTTCTAGCCTTTTATAATGTCAGAATTATAGTGAGCTCGGGAAGCTTCTCTCCAAGCTTTTTGAACATAGGAATAAAATTTTAAATCAAAATAAATAATTTGTTTCTTTAGGTCAGATAAACCAATGTTTGGTCTCATAGACATTAACCACCATCATCATCATAAAATAATTTTTATTAAAAATTTTAAAATGTTAATTCATGAGAATTTTGGGAAAAAATCAAGTAAAAGAGTATTTTAATTAATAATTTTTTAAGTTTGATTAAATATAGTATAACTAATAATTAAATAATTTTTATTAACTATTTTTATGAATCAATTTTATTTAATAATTAATAAATTTAAATAGTTTAATTTGTAAAATTTAAATATTTTTAAAATTTTATGTAATGATGATGATGGTGGTGGTTAACATCCGCTAACACCAAACATTATTCGCTGACACCAAACATTAGTCTATCGGACCTAAAAAAACAAATTATTTATTTTGATTTAAGATTTTATTCCTACTCAAAAAGCTAGCTTGGAGAAAAGACTCGGAACTCAAAAACATATTTAAAAAAAAATCAAAATTATATAATACTCAAAAAAAATCTTTAATGTATTAGTTAAGCTTAATTTTAAATTAATTTATTTATATGGAAAGGAATTACTTTAAATGTTTCGTCTCTAGACAATAATCTAAAAATAACCAATATTACGTGAATATAATGTGAAGATGGCGTTAATAACCAATATTATGTGAATATAATGTGAAGATGGCATTAATAACCAATATTATGTGAAGATGGCATCGTTTTATAGATTACTCCTAAAATATCTATAGGTATGGATTTATACACTTTTTAATTTTTTAATTTATTAATAAATATAAAATAAATAATTTATTATTTTAATATTTTAATTATATTTAAATAAAAAAAAAAAGAAAAAAAAATAACAAAAATTATAATTTATACGATTTATTAATTTTAATCATTTTTAATATTTTAAATATATTAAATATAAAATAAAATTATTTCATTAAAATAAAACAAATATGATTTATTAATTTTATTATTTTTTTTGTAAGTTTGGTGGGATTCTCCGATTTTCATGTCCATTATACACCTTGCTACATGGAAGGGTAGCTCAAAGATTGAACCCAAGACTTCCAATTCGGTGAGACTTCATTTCCACACAGCCACTGCCACTTGAGCTACCCCATATAGACAATATCATTTTTACTATTTTAAAATATATTTAAATATAAAATAAAATATCATTTCATTGAAAATAAAATAAAAATTAATTTAATAAAATACAATATTAAAATCCTTAATAAAAAAACTAAAATCTAATATCATTTTGAAATTAAGTAACAAAAGAAATTAAGTTTTTTTCTAATATACACGTTTGACAATTTTACAAAGTTATACACAACTTTTAAATACTATAATTTTTAGATAAACAATTTTATATGCAAACACTTGTTGCCTAGTTGATTAAAAAATATTAAATACAAATAAAATATACTATAGCTTTGGTAATAATCATTAATTTTTTTTGTGAATTTATTCGTTATTAAATTTACAATATTATTTTAAATTATTTTAATTTTAAAATTTAAAATTTATTATATAAACTATATATATTTTAAAAATAAAAATAAAAATAACATCAAACAATAAAAAAAAAAAATAAATAATATATATATATATATAATATATATATATATATATATATTATATATAAACCCGACTCATTCAATATATATATATATATATAATTGGTTAATTTAATATGTTGATTGTTTTACGAGGTTACGGTCCCTTCAAATAGTGAATAGGCCTTTTCTATTTTCTAATTATATTTCTAACGGATCTTTTTAAATAACAAATTTTATATTATTTGATAATAGATGGTTTTCTTTCAATTAGTGAATAGGCTTTTTTATTTCTAATTATTTTTATGACGGATTTTTTTTAAATAATAAATTTTATGTTATTTTGATATTTATTTTATAGTAATTATTGATTTACAATATTATTATTTTTAAAATTTTAATAAAAAATCAAATGAAATTTTAAAAAATTTATAATCATTTTCAAAATTAATCTAGTTATAACAATTATTTTTATAATAAAAATGCAAATTTATAATAATTTTCAAAACCAATTTAATAATAATAATTTAATTTTTATAATAAGAATTCAACAGTGAAAAGAAAAAAATATATATATTTCAACGTGTGCACGGATGACCTAAACCTACTTCATTCTTAATTATAACCTGAAAATTGCAACCTAAACCACTACCTACCCTAACTTCTCGTCTTCTTATTCGTCAGACACTTAGCTCTCCGCCGAATACCGCGCAAATTCAAACCGACGGTTTATTCACTTAATCCATCGTTTACGCACAAAATTTTAGTTGGCCGCCGAGGAGTCGACTTACTTCAGAATTTAGTATAAAACCTATAAATGGCATCGCCGAAACAAATTAGGCTTCACTTCCTCGAAATCCTGGGTAATCATTTCAAGATGATATTTAAAATGTGTAAATCATATTCAAATGCAAGATAATATTCTCTCTTTCATTCCTCGGTAGCGCAGGAATCGACTTAGTCGACGTATTATATAAAAACCATAGACGTCATAGCATTTACTATAAATGAAGAAATAAATTACAATTCTAGTTTTCAAAATCCACTGTATCAATTTCAAGATATTAATACTTAATGCAAAACGCATAATATAGTTAATAAATTTGGACGCAAATTTGAATGCAAGATGTAAAGAATTTCAAGATTATATTTAATATCATTCAAATTTGTTTTGTAAAAAAATTGGAAGACAAATTTGAATAGAGTAACTTCCGTTGATAGCAAATTTTTTATTCTTAAACGGTTAATAGTAGCTTCCGTTCCATATCATAACATATAGCATTTTTTATATATGTTTATTTAGTAAAATTCATCACTACGATCATATTTTCAAAACAATGTGTGAGCCAAAAAAAATATTACTCACGGATTTTCAATTCCACTGAATATTAATTCGTAGCAGCCGCCCCTCTTTCTGAAAACCATCTGCTGCAGCAACCTATCCTTCAATTAAAGCCAATCCTCTGCGGCTGGTAGAGATAAATAATATATATAATCAGATAGGCCATTCTTTGCAGATGGCAGAGATAAAGGAATATATATTCAAACAGATTTTAATCCCCATTAACAAGAACATTAAAATGTCAAAATTATATTATATATTACTATATTAGCAAATAAAAATCACTAAACTAAACTGCAAACTGGGATCTACTTTAATTATCCTTCATGCAAACATTTTTTCCAAACCCTTTACGGAATCTTTATCACTACAAATTATTTAGTTACCTGGTCTCCTCCAATATTGCTTAAACTCCATTTCCGACTGTGAATCTTGAATCAGAAGAACCTTACGCGTTGATGGAATTCAAATTTATGGAAGTTTTGCTCTCATGCGTGAAAATTCCAGAGAAAAATATAATGAAAGATCATTAAAAATTAAATTGAAAACTGCAGAGGAAATATAATGAAGATCACTGAAAATTAAACTACACAATATCGAAAGAAAGAAAAATATACAGCACCCGAAAAACACCATATTAGAGACCAGAGGAAACCTGAAAGTAACTCACAAAGCAGTATAACAAAACCAAACAACCAAAAAGAACAAAAGAAAAGAGGGAGCGGAAATAAAATAAAGAACGCTGAATGAAAAGAGGATCCAGGAGCTGGTAAACATGCACAGGGCCCAGGGACAGTAGAAAACACACACATTCTCATAATTCACAACCTCGGCGCGAGAAAGGCAGGAACACAATTAGAGCCTTCACATCTATTATAGTTGAATTGGAAGGAAAAGCATCCAAGGCCAACGGTTACAGCGCGAGAAATGCACGAACGCAATTAGATCCCTTACATGTATTATAGTTGAATTTGAAGAAAGCATCCAAGGCCAACGGTTACTTAGGGTGTAGGTTCCAGACGCACTGGAACCGAGCAGCAGTAAACAGGCTAAGGCGTGCAAGAGATGGAGAAAGGCAATCGTCAAAGCTAGATATGCTTTTAGACAAAAGGTAAATAAACCTGCTTTCCTTTCGAAAAAGACAAAAAAATGAAATACGTGGCAATTACGTGTCTAGCATTGCAATTACGCAAATGAAATACGTGGCAATTACGTGTCTAGCATTGCAATTACGCTGAAAAGCCACAAATTAAAGGAGTGTTTAAAGAGGTGGAGGAATTGTCACGTCTTAGAATTTGGCTAAAAACGTTTTAAATTTTTTTTGTAAAGGCAATGTTTGAAGCTTGTTTTTGATGATGGAAATAGAACTTTAACAACAATTATAATTTAGATTTTCTCTAAATATAACCAAAATTTCCATAACTTTTTGAGTAACTGCTCCCTTTTATTAAACTATATTAAAAAAAAACAAAATATTATACTTTAGAGAAGAGTGAAAAATCTTATTCCAATTATATTGTATTTTATCCAATAATCTCTCTACCATCATTGGATTCCCTTTGCTAAACTCCATCTCCATCTTTGGAACTATATGATAATGAAATTTTAACTTTTAAAAAAATGTTTTTATTTAATTACATTGACAGCTCTGGTATATTTTTTATTTAATTACATGGACACCTCTGGTATATTTTTTATTTAATTACATTGACGGCTCTGGTATATTTTGAATGAGGTTTTAAGAATTTTTCTTATATAAAAAATAAAAATATATAGTTAGTCATAGATTTAATAATATATGATTTTTTTTATTATATACCTAATTTAATAAATGAAATTGTGAAACATTGGTATTATAATTGTGGTTAATTATTGTTATAGGATTTTAATAATTCGGTTAAAAAAACTAATCATTTGTTATGTTAATGAACATTGGTAATTATTTGCTCTAGTATTATAATTTTGGTTAATTATTGTGAGAGGATTTTAATAATTGGGTTAAAAGAAACTTATAAGATTGGAAAAAAAAAATTATTTAATTTTCTCTCATAAATGTAATTTACATATGCGTTGATAGTCATAAAGTTTAAAAGGGGAAACTCAAAAGAAGAGACTTTAAACGAGGTTAATTAATTACTAGATAGTTAAGTAATTGTGATTCTTGACCTTCCTTTTCTAACAAATAAAGAGGTCTCAATAGAATGGAAGGGAGTTTTGATTTTTTTTCCAACTTCCTAAGAGGGAGGAAAAGAAAAGAAATATTCAACCAAAAAGAGCAGTGGAGACTGCAGGTGGAGGAAAATTCCTAAGCTGGGTTGGACCTAGTGGAATACCTCACACAAAATTATTTTGCACTGGATCGCATTAGAGGAAAGTTTAGCTTAAAAGTGCCCATGAAATTTTCACGCCATTTCCATGTCATAATATGTAAACCAATCAAAATCCTTTAAATTTAAGAAGAGGTACATGTAAATATTTGGAGGGAGAAGAAGAAAAACTATATATATATATATATATATATATATATATATATATATATATATATATTTAATTCAGGCTTCTGTGATCCATAATGAATTAAGAAAAAATTTTCAGTAGAAAACACATAAGAGAAATTTTGGTCGACGCATTTCGAACCAATAAGTGTGGTTCATCATCAGGACCAGATGATGAATCACACTTTCTGGTTTGAACCGAAAGGCTTTTCTTAATACTATTTTTTTTAATTGTATTTTTGGCTTATCTCCTTATAGGTTTACTCAAATTTCAAGTGTGGACACTCATTGGATATAGAATTAAATTTTGCATCAAATGAGTAACCAACGTACATAGTTTTGAGAAGAGCCGCATTGATAACAATTGAAGATACATTAAACTACTCGGTTGGAAGTTGTTGCTAGCTGTCGCTCTACATCTGATCTCCTCTGCAATTGAGGCAGTTGCCTCGGCCCTGTGGCCACTTCGGAGGGCTTTGCTCTTCTCTTGTGGGCTGGGTTTTCCATTACCTGAGTTGTTCCTGAGTGGTGCCTAGACTGGGAGTTGCGGCGCATTGGGTCGGCGCGACGCTTTGAGTCGGCCGTCCATTGATTATTTTGACTGTGCGCAATGCTTTGAACCTGCGGGGTGCTCTAGCCATTCTGTGTTGCGCATCGGCCCTCTACTCTTTTCTTGTCTTTATAGGGGCTCTATCACTTCTGTGTTGGCTAGAAGGACCATGTTTTGATCGTTGGTCGTTTCGATGGAGCTAAGGTGTCGCTGCATCAATGGAGCCACCCCCGCCGCCTCCCCTTTCTGCTGCTGATGCCTTTCTCAAACTTTTGGATTCTCTTCCAAAGAAGAAAGCAACCGAGGCTGCGAAGTTTGTGAAACGTTTGGATGACATCCCTGAGATTACGCTCCCTTTTGAGGGTCTGATTCAGGTTGCCCTTTCTTTGGTTGAGCATGCTTTGGTTGGATAGTTCACTGGACTCTGGCCCTCCCCCAAAACCACAGAGAGCTAGGTCGCAAGGAACTGGGCGCCGTTGATTAAAAGCAGAGTCACTTCGTATTTTCTAGGGAAGGGATTATTTCTGTTTGAATTCTCTGAAAAGGATCATAAAGATCTGATATTCCGTAACGGTCCCTATTTCATGGACCCTCAGGGGTTGTATCTCAATAAGTGGACACCCGATTTTGACCCAGAGTTGACGTCCCCACAGCCGTCCCTGTGTGGGTTAGGTTTCCCAACCTGCCAGTGCATTGTTGGAATTGGGAGTCTCTTAAGCACATCGAAAACACCTTGGGCAAATTCATTGATCGAGCAAATAGTAAAGACCAATACGACTGTGCTAGAATCTATGTTGAAGTTGACCTTGAGGTCGGTTTGCCCGAGGCAATAAAGATCAGGGTTGGAAGTTGGACTCATGTTCAAAAGTTGGACTATGAGCAGCTTCCGTTAAAGTGTCGGAAATGCCATATCTATGGCCATTTTGCTAGAGGTTGTCCAAAGAATAGTGAAGTGGAGAAAGGAAAGGAGGAAGGATGGACTGAGGTCAAAAGGACCAAAACTTCCCACAAAGCCCCTAGAACTGGTAATATAAATGGCAAAGGCCCCCAGGCAGGCTCTGGGATATAAACACCTTTCATGGAAGAACAAGGAAACAAATTTACACAGTTAAGCTCAGCAATAGAGGACACCCAAGAAATAGAGATGCAGAAAGAAGGATCGCCCCACAAAGAGCCCCCCTTGGGACCAAAGTAAGTCGAAAGTAATGCAGACAGATCGAAAGAGATACCCACAGAAGAGGCTGAGGAAGTGCAAGGTTCGGAGGACTCAGAAGAAGAAGGTGAAATAGGGGATTCACAAACCTCGGCTAGAATATCATTGAGAGGCCGGAAATCTTCCTGTGAAAAAAGAGAGCAGGAGACTTATAAAGACAAACTCCAAGGAAGCCAACCAACCCTCGAGAAACTCTTGGAAAAAACACCGAGGACGACCAGAAATCAGTCCCAGAGCTCTAAAGGAACTCTCCATTCAAAAAGCAAGTGATGAAGATTGTCTCCTGGAATTGTAGGGGTATGGGGAGCAGAATAAAAGAAGAAGCCATCAAAAGCCTGATAAGATCCAAATCTCCTGATATACTCCTCATCCAGGAGACTAAAATGGAGGACAAGGCGTTCCTCCATATCGGCAAAAAATTGTGGAAGAGAAGTGAGGGGCAAGTTGTTTTAGATCATGGTGCCTCAGGAGGCCTAGGCACCCTTTGGAACGCAAATAAATTCTCAAGGATCAAAGAGGTCACCAACACCCATTGGTTGTTCTCTAAGCTGCAACACGTTGATTCAGATGAGACCCTTTGTCTCTTCAACGTGTATGTTCCAGTGAGCGTAGGAGAGAAAAAGATCTGTTGGGATTCCATTAGAAGTTTGGCAGATTCTGAAGATTTAGTGAACATCATCATTGCAGGGGACCTAAATCTCACCTTATCTTTGGCTGAAAAGCGTGGAAGAAGCATTGTAATGGATCCATCGCGAGAATGGGTTGAGGATCTGCTTCAGGATTGGGACATGATCAACATTAAACCTTCGTCGGGCAAGTACACTTGGTCCAATAAAAGACTCGGTCCGGGACATATTGCTGCAAGGTTAGATAGATTTCTTATTCAATGTGCTTTTCTTCTTCTTGGTTTAGAGTCTAGAATGCATATTCTCCCTTGTAGTGTCTCCGATCACAGACCCATCAAACTTGATCTTCTGGCCCATATGGATCAAGGTCCTATCCCTTTTAAATTCAGTCCCCTTTGGGTCAAGGAACAATCCTTTATGCAACTAGTAAAAGATATATGGAAGCAACCAGTCAACGGCTCTACCTTCTTTGTTTGGGAGGAAAAACTCAAGAGAGTGAAAGCTGCAATGAAAACTTGGGTAAAATCCCTTCCTAACCCAGCAATGGAAAGGAAAAAGATCCAAGAATGTCTTGAGATTCATCATCTGAAATCGGAAAATGAAGAGATCACAAAAGAAATTCTAGACAAGGAGGATGATCTTCAGCAAAAGCTACTCAAGGCAAGCTTGGCCGAGGAAGAGTACTGGAGGATTAAATCCCGTAGGCTTTGGCTTAAGGCAGGAGATAGGAACTCATCCTTCTTTCACAAGCAAACCCAAGCTCGGAAAAGTTCCAATTCCATCTTAGAAATCAAGGAAGAGAACATCAAACACAGAGATATACAAAGCATAAAAAACGCTGCTTTCCTTCACTTCAAAAATTTGTACAGCGAAGAAGAGGGACTGGGGCATATTTCAACTTTAGTGAATGAGGTGCCCTCTCTGATTTCTGCCAGAAAGAACCAGTTTTTGGAAGCAGAAGTCACTAATAATGAAATAAAAACTGCCCTCTTTGCAATGGAGCCAGATAAGGCCCCGGGCCCAAATGGCTTTACTGCCAGATTCTTGCAGAATTGTTGGCAGATTGTGGAAAAATATTTATGCATAATGGTCCGGAAATCACAAGCTTGTCAAAAAATTGGGGGAAGCACCAATTTGGCTTTCCTGGCCCTTATTCCTAAGGAAAAAGGCGCCAATTCCTTCACCAGATTTCATCATATCTCCCTTTGCAATATAGGCTACAAGCTGATAACAAAAGTGATTGCAAACAAACTAAAAACCATTCTTCCAGACATTATTCCTGAGAATCAGGGAGGTTTTATTCAGGGAAGACAGATTGTGGACAATTTTATCCTGGTCCAAGAGGCGATCCATTCAAGCTTGACCCGGAAAGAGAAAGGAATGGTTATCAAGTTAGATCTTGAAAGCACCTTTGACAGGGTGAGACATAGATTTTTGTTGGATGTCCTGCACAAATTTGGTTTTGGCCTCAAATTTATCAATTGGATCAAGGCTTGTATTAGTGAGCCCTAGATTGCCCCTTTGGTGAATGGGAGGGCTACTGATTTCTTCAAAGCCTCTAGAGGGATGAGGCAAGGGTGTCCTCTCTCCCCCTTGCTCTTTGTCCTCCAAGCTTTTGTTCTTAGCTTCCTTTTTAATAAAAAACAGATTGATCAAGAAATAATGGGATTGAACATCGCAAAAGGTGTCAAAAACATAAACCATGCACTATTCGTGGATGACTCTCTCTTGCTGGGTGCAGCCTCCTTGCCCTCGACTAAAAGATTTAAAGATGTGGTGGATGTCTATTGTGAAGACTCAAGAAGCAGCCTCAATAAAGGCAAATGTCATATCTACTGCTGGAACTCTACTTCCAGATCGCTTCAAGCCATCTCCAATTGTTTCAGTTTCGCAGCCTCCTCTTCATGGTCATCCTTCAAGTATTTGGGGCTCCCTGTTTTCCAAAAAAGTGCTCTCAGCAGAGACTGGCTGCCTCTGTTGGAAAAATTTAAGTCCAAAATCCACTCCTAGGGCTTCAATTGGCTCAATCTGGCTGGCAAGACAGTGCTTATAAAAGCTGTCTTAAACAACCTTCCCATTTATCAGTCTGCAGTTATGATGGCTCCTATTGGCATCATGAGGAAAATGGAGGATTACATAAGGAATTTATTTTGGAAAGGCAGCAAAGCAAATGAGAAGAAAATCCCTCTATTACGCTAGGATATAATCTCCTTGCCCAGAATGGAAGGTGGTTTGAACTTCAAGAATATTAGTAAGCAAAATATCGCATTGGGTGAAAAATTGTTATGGAGGATAATTGCCCCAAATCCGGGTTGGGCTCAACTAGTGTTGTGGAAAAAATACTTCCGTGGGCAGAGAACACGCTGTCTGGACAATCCCATTACAACCTCTGGAATGATGATCCACAAATTGTGGGCAAAAGTTTCCTCCTTAATTAATCTCCATGTGCACTGGATCCCTAGAAATGGCAAGCGCATTAAAATCTAGGATGACCGTATCATGGGTTGTGATCCCCTAGCTGATGATCGCTCCTTGGTTTTGTTGAAAGATTGGATGGACAGAGCTGGTTTTAAAACTCTGTGGGACATATCTCACTGGGAGAATGGTGATTGGCAGAGTTGGGAAAAGTTAGAGGTGCCTAAGGACCTTTCCAAAGATTACGCAATCTTTCTCTTAAAAGGCAAAGCCCCTTTGAACAGCAGAAAATCAGACACTCGGGGATGGGGTCCAATCCTTGGGCGTTACATAGTTTCGCAGGGTTATAGGCAGATCAATTTGTATCCTAATGTACCTCCTAACCTGACGCCCTGGCAGGGGATCTGGTCTCAGACATCAGTCCCTAAAATCGACTCATTCTGCTGGCTTCTATGCCATCAGAGAATTTTGACCGATGATAGGCTTCGAAAAAGAGGCTATATGGGGCCCTCCCGTTGCTCGCTATGTGGGGAAGATGAAGAAAATGCCTCCCATCTTATGCTCTACTGTAATTTTGCTGCAAAACTTTGGAAAGAGGCCTTAGGCCCATGGAGCATCGTCTTCGCCCCCCCTAATCGCTGCTCAGACCTGTTCTTAATCTGGAAGCTAACGTACCCTGGTGGCACTCCTCAGAATGATCACATCAAAGAAGCCTAGATCACCCTTCCCAAATTAATCTGCTAGCAAATATGGTTGGAAAGAAATCAAAGGATATTCAAAGACAAGAAGAGCGATCCCAAGATAGTCTGGGTAAAAATTAAAAGCCAGCTAAAAGACTGTTTGGGAGATCAGCTTGACGGGGCAGATCTTAGCGAACAGGGCACTGAATGGGGCGCTACTCTTGATCTCCACTTCATTGATATAGTCAAGCATCCCTCTCCTCTAAAACACTGGCAAATTCGCCTTAAGGCCGCAGAATTCTTTGAGTTTTGCACCAAGAAGGCAAGAAATGCTCTCTTTTTTTATGGGGCAGCAAAAGGCAATCCTAGTATTTCCGAAGCAGGTGAAGTAGTCAAAAGTGCAAAGGGCAGAACTGAATTTAGATACGCCTGGGGAGTGGGCTTCAATACCAGCATTCAATTTGAAGCTCTAGCTCTTCTCCAGGGGCTCAAGCAACTCATTTTTCTATGTATCAAAGATGCAATAGTATTTGGTGATTCCCAGTCTATTATAAAGGTCATTGTGGACAATTCTTCACCTTCAGATTTAAGGTTATCAAGATTGATGAGCATAATTAGATCCCTGTTAAAATCCTTTCAGAGTTTGGAATTCCTTCATGTAAAGAGAGATAACAACAAAGAAGCTGATGTTGAAGCCAATAAAGCGGTTCTCCTCCCCCTCGGAGTCCTTCTAAGAGACAGAGACAAAGGCTGGGATCCCATCCCATAACTGTCTGATTAAAATGTTTTACTGTCTTTTATTGGAGCAGTTTGTTTGTATCTGCAAATTAGGGAAGATAGAGAAGATTGCTCATATTATAGTTTGCAAAATTCGCAGGCTCATTAGTGGGGAAGCCATTTGGTTCCTGGTAGAGGAGAAATCTGAGCACTGCCTATCTCTTTGTAACTTGAATTGAGGCACTCTGCCAAGAGTCAATATATCATACTAACCATTTCTGTCAAAAAAAACAATTGAAGATACATTAAAAAAGAATGTTCAACGTGTTTTTTTAATGTATCTTTAATTTTTATCAATGTGGGTCTCCTCAAAAGTATGCATGATTGCTACTTGTTGGATGTGGAATATAATTCTGCATCCAACGAGTGTCTACACTTGAAATTTGAATAAATATGTAAGGAGATAAGCAAAAAAAAAACAAAAAAACAAAATTTCTTTTCCCTTCAAAATTAATAACTCTTATTTTATTATTTAACTATTATTTTATTATTTTTCCTCAGGAGGCCACTTTTAGGCTGAAATTTCCTCTAATGACAGAGGTCTTGAGGTCTACAAAGTATCCCAGATTGGGAAAAATTGTTTTGGTAGTTCAAAAGCTCGAGGGGGAATTTGGACATCATTGCCGATCCCATTGGAAAGGTGGAGGGTACTCTTCCTATTGAGTTATTCCTGAACTAATAACTAGCATATAATTATTCTACAAAAGTTACATTGTTTATTTCACTTCTTGAATATAGACAATATTGCATGTATGTTATATAACATGTTTGATTTTGAGTTCGTTATAGAAAATGTGATCTTGTAAAGATGAAGAACAATAGCAAGTTACTGTAGTTGACAACTAAGTATGTTGTGAAGTAAGCATAGATATTATTCTTTTTTTTTTAAACCATGACCCACAGGTTTGGCCCAGCTGTCAAATGCCTCAGTTAGTTTGGCCTTCAGGTTGAGACCAAAGGCCAAACATTCTGGTATCTTGATGAAATAGATTAAGAACCCCAGTAGGAGGAAACACCTAAGGAACTGTAAATAACAGAATCAAGAACTGGCCTCTTAATAGCTCATTATTGCTTATACGGAGCATGATATACATAAACCAAAAAAGAAAGAAACAATAAAAATTGTTTAGATACCAGAATCATGAAGAATAAATGTTGTTACGAACATAAATTTTACAGCCATAAAAAAATCATAATATATGCACAGGAACTCAAAAAAAATGTAAGTACATCTGGAAAACAACCAAAATATATGCACATGAACTCAGAAAATGTAAGTATATTCATAGATATAAAAATTACTGGAAATTCGAAGGAAGCCTCTTTTTCTCAAGAATAATTTCCAAAACCCATGGGAACTTAAAAAAAAAAAATGTATGACTTTAAACAATTCATTAACCAATTGTAAAGAGCATTGTAGTTCTACTAGGACCCAGAGGTCCTATATAATTAACTGAACAGGTCCAGTAAAATTAACTGAGTAGGTCCAGAATAATTAACTGAACAGTCAGTTTTTCTGAAAACCCTCGGCTTAATTAACAAAGTGGCTAAATGGGTAGAATCTCATTTGATTCAGCAAAAAATTGTATGTTCTAATCATTCTGCAGAAACAGTAAATTGCGTACAAGACCAACACAGAATTTGGGAATAAAACTTTAAATTAAGAGGGCTTGACCAGTGGCCATCCCTTGAAATACATACATATATATAAGTGAATGTTAAGCCTCCGGCTAACAATACCGTTAGGGCCAGCCATGAATTGAGACATCTAAATTTAAGTGCCATTTAATTGTCTAGTTGGCATTGGACTGACGAACATAGAGGAGCGTAACATGTTAAAACCCCAAAGGAAACCTTAACCCTCACCAGTGTCAAGAAGTACATGTAAGTGCAACGATTTGGTTAATTTCCTCTGCTTTGCGCATGAGTTTGTAAGGAAACCAAGAAACAACAAATTAAAAAGAGGTACCTGCAACAACCAACCAGAGAGTGACCCATTTAGAACTAAACGCATGAATTCTATCAGGTAAATAGTGAGAATAAGACAAACCCTCCAAACCCATGAAATTAGGCACACCTCTGTAGGAAGAAGCAACCTGTAGCCAATCGTGGCCTATGGAAATCATTACCCTTTAGTTCCTTCACTAAATAAGGGGAAAGATAAATAAACACAAACATTCTCTGGTTACCTCCAAAAGAGAAGGGTGTAACTCATTGTAGCACACAATGGAGCTCTGAACCTGTTACAGAAAGGATGAGTTCAAGGGCAAGCCAGGAACAAGGAAACCCTTCCACTGTTGACAGAAACACCAGCAGAAAACCTTACCTCCCTCATGCCCAAAGTTGTGACACCAGAATTGTGTAGATGTAGGTGCTAGGCAAACGAATCGGGCCACCAGCTGCAGAGTAACTTCGCCAACCCAGTGGCGGCAAATGAGAAATAGGTTGAGGGTTTGGGGGAGGGTAATACCCTAACTACCCCTCTTCTAATCAGAGTTGTTGATCCTCAATGAAGTCAACGACGTCAGGCGATCCAGGTGTCAATTGTAGGATGGAGTTCGAGAAGGTTCTTACCACTATTTAATTAATCAAATTGACATCGATGTTGGTTTATATACTATGTCATAAAAAAATAAAACTTAAAAATTAATTCCAAATGTTGTGGTCATCATGGAAGGTTAGTTATATAGATTAATCAAAGCTAACAAGTCAAACAAAAGGGTATGTAGGAGAAAGTATACATGGTAATTAAATGGTTAAACTATATTTATTGTTTCTGACCTTGGAGCGTTGGGAGTATCCCTAAACTTATTTTTACACAGTTACCACAACAAAATTCATCTTTTTATGTTTATATATGTAATTCTTATGACATTGAAATGGAGGGGCGTTACAGTTGGTATCTAAGCCAAGTTACATAGCTTAGGCCTAAATGAGCAATTAGGGAACTAATAGGAAGTGCTATTGTTACACAAAGACATAGAAAAGAAACATGAGAAGAGGAGCGGGAACCACTCCACCAGAGCGAGCATCGAGAGGATTTGGGCATGGACCTCACATGGAAGCTCCACCAAAAATGTGGGTCTAGTTGGGTGAAAATACTCCCAATACGAATGAATTATTACTAGAAGTTGTCCAACCACTATGAGCTGAAATGGCCAATCTGAGAGCTAATAATGAAAGGTGGAGGCTAGAACATGAACGAATTATGAAAATTCTGTCAGATAGGCAGAATCAGCAGCATCCAAACCATAGTCCGGAAAATGGAAACAGGGTTGAGATGCAGCCTTAAGGGGAGGAGTACCTGAAGATTGAAGGAGATCAAATGGAAAATGAAGAAGAATCTGAGTGAGTTTCACAGGGAATTAAAAAAAATCAAACCTCTAACGTTTGATGGGGAGAAAGAAGAGGTTGCAGAAGCATGGTTGATTAACATGAATAAGTATTTTCAGATCTATGACTATGATGATAACCTTAAGGCTAGATTAGCCATTTATTAGTTACAAAGGAAAGCTACATTATGGTGTGAAGAAATTAAGACAGTGTGAGGCATTGACAAACATGAAGAGGTGTGGGACAACTTCCAAAAACACTTTAAAGATAAATATTTAACTGAACACTTTTATGATGAGAAAGAAAAAGAATACCATGATTTGAGGTTGGGGCAACAGATAATGGATGAATTTGTTATGAAATTTACCTCATTATTAAGGTATGTCCCATATATCAAGGAAGAAAAATCGAAAGTGCAACGTTTTCCTAACAGCTTGTCGGCGTTCATGAAGGAGAAATTGGAATTATACAATCCAAATACTATGGACAAGGCCATTTGAAAGGATTAAATCTATTATCAGCAAATGAAGCAAAAAAGAGAATCTGGAAAGGGGTGGCCAGATATGAAGGGGCATAAAATTTTCCAAAATTCTAAGAATGTAAATGGACCTCCTAGGAAGTATCAACAGAAAAATTAGGCGTTAGATGAAAATAGGCAGATGGAGGCATCAAGCAGCTGGAATTGAACCAGTAATCAAAACCTCCCTTGCAATGTTGGGGCTGTGGAGAGCCCCATTATTACAAAAATTGTCCTCACTGTGCTAGAGCAGAACCAACAGCTAATATCTAGGAAGCCTCTATAGTCGGGGAGGTGGCAAGGAATATTTCGTGAATCAATGCTACTCTAAAGGATCATGAGGCTGAGTACCAATCGAAGATGGTGGAATTTGAATTTAAATTAGCTAAACACTTTGTCTCTATCTTAATAGACCCTGGTGCCAATTTAAGTTACATTAATCCTAGAATAGTTGAGTTAAGTCATTTACAGAGTATTAAATTAAAAAAACCCCTGGCTGGTGCAATTGGCCACTGGGGCGAAATGAAGAGTGAATGCTAAGATAGAAAATTATCCTGTTGCAATAGAAGGACAACAAATTAATGTGACTCTCAACATACTACCCTTGGGATCTTATGGTGTCTTAATTGGGATGGACTGGCCAGAAAAGAATCTGGTAAATTGCAAGGAAAAGACTGTTAGCTTCCTTATTGATGAAGAAAATAGACAAACTATACAAGGAATTCAAAGAGGTATAAAACTCTGACCCATTACATCCAATCAATTAAGCAAGTCTCTATGGAAAGGTCATCAAATATACGCGGTATAAGTTGGATATAGTTATTCTAAAGATAAGATTACAACACTGGAAAATATAGTAGTAATACATGAATTCGTGGACATGTTTCTAGAGGAGATACCAAGATTACCGTCCAAGCGGAATATAGATTTTACCATAGAGTTGGTGATCAGGTGCTTAGTATTTAGCTCAAAATTCAAAGTTCACATATTGGCTCGAAACCTATACAACTACGTCCACCACGTCAAGACGATCGTAACGCAATTCGTTTCACTGAAAATGGAGTTTGGATGAAGGAGAAAAGGCCAATTGTTCGTTTTCCTAAACATCTAAAAAAATTGCAGAACGTGACAGAATGATGACATGGCAGTACAGTGAGCATGATAGGAATCTTCTTCAGTTTTTGTTCAATGAGGTTGTGACAAGTGTCACTTCAGGATTTGCTATTTTGGTTGTGTGAAGGTGAAATTTCCCAATGTCCTCCAAATTGGAATTATGAGTTTATGATTAATACTATGTGGAAATTATATTTTTTTAGAAATATTTTAGAAATATTATATATATATATAATATATATATATATATAATATATATATATATATATAAATATATATAGTTATATTTAAAATATCATTTATTATATTTAATTAATATATATTATATATTATATTATATATCTAAACCTTATATAAACTCCAAATCCACATATATTAGAAACCTTGTAAATTTCCAAACTATATCAATAGCATCGAAGCATATCAAAGTCAATGAAAATTTTTGAATGGTGCAATATTCATTTTGGGTGGCTAAATATATGAGGGATGGGCAGAGGGCAGGTCGAACCCATGACCTCCTCCTTCCAACTTTATTGCTTTACCATTGAACCATCACAAGTCTTGTTAAATGTTAGCCACAAACTTTCATTTAAAGTCACCGTGTTTGTCGATGGCGGGAGCAGAGGGAGCCAACCCCTTCTCCATAAGGCTAAGCGATGTAACCCATGGCCAAAGCTAACGGGTAAGCGTGATTAGTGTGCCACTAATCCCATTTAAATTTAATTAATCCATGATTAAGGTTGGCGGCAATTTCGGAGGAGCGCCAAATTCGGCGAGACTGCCACTTTTGGTGGTGTTAATTGGAGTCTTCTCTAGATTTAGCTGGGTTTCCTAGCGAAAAATTAAAAGAAGCATATCTTGCTCAATTTTCGACCAATTTTGGAAAATGAATAGTCATTCCTAGATGATTTCGACATTATGAACTCATTGGTATGTAGGGCCACCAGGGAAGAAGGTCATGCCCAGATCAACCAAAGTAAGCTTTCAGAGATCTAATAGTCATTTTTGTCTAATTTAGACATTTTGAACACATTGGTGCAGGTATCAGTATTAATAGAGCTTTGTAAACACCATTTTTCCACATTGAACTAATACAGAGGCCCAAGCCATGAAAGCTGGACCAAGGAGATGTAACCTAGGAGGGGTGACCTCCTTCATCAAAACATTGTGTTAATGTGTCTCTTTGATGGTTTGCTGCACTGTACATGTTTTCTGTTCAGTATTTGTTTCTGAAGCTTTTTTTCTCGTGAATGTCTTTTAAAACTTAAGGAAATTTAACTGATTGTATTCACAAACAGCTAATGAAACCTCAGCACGAGGAGAAATAAGGAAGAACATATTTATAAATCTATAATTGTTATTAGAAAAAAAAAATAATCATACAAAAACAGATCAGCTGGTTCCGGGAGAAGCCCGAGTGTCAAAAAATCCTTATCGCATGAGTATTCCTAAGTTAATAGAATTAAAATTGCGGCTGTGAGAATTACTTGAAAAGGGGTATATTCGACCTAATGTGTCCCCTTAGGTAGCGTCGATGTTATTTGTAAAGAAGAAAGATGATACCTTTCGTTTATGCATTGACTATCGGCAACTAAACAAGTTGACCATCAAAAATAAGTATCCACTGCTAAGGATTGACGACCTATTTGATCAGGTGAAAGGTGCTACCGTATTTTCAAAAATTGATTTATGCTTAGGTTATCATCAGATTACGATAAGAGAAGAGGACATCCATAAAACAGTGTTTGGAACTCATTATGGTCATTATGAGTTCGCCATTTTTCCCTTTGGTCTCACTAATGCTCCAATGACATTTATGAACTTGATGAATGGCAATTTTCATCCTTATCTAGATAAGTTTGTCCCAATATTCATAGATGACATTCAGATTTATTCAAAAAACTTGGAAGAACATAAGAAACATCTTCGGAAAGTGCTACAGAAATTAATAGAAAATCAAAGATATGTTAAATTCAGTAAATGTCACTTCTTTAAAGAAGAAATCCAATACTTAGGACATGTGATTTCCTTTGAGGACCTAGTTGTGGATGCTAAAAAGATCAAAACTATAATGAGCTGGTCTAATCCTAAAAATGTTGCATATATTAGATCCTTTATGAGTTTGGCTGGTTACTACTGCCACTTCATTGAAGGATTTTCTAGGATTGCGTACCCTATCACTTCTTTGAAAAAGAAGGGAAAATCGTTTAAATGGACAGAAGAATGTCAATAGAGTTTTGAGAAGTTGAAGAATTTTTTAAAAACTTCTCATGTGTTAAAAATTACAGAACTAGACAAAGAATTCACAATAGTATAGATGTGTGCCGGGAGGGCATCGGAGGAGTGCGTATGCAAGACAAAAGGGTCATAGTTTATGCATCTCGTAAGCTGAAAGAACACGAGAAAAGATACTCATCTTATGACTTGGAATTAACATTGGTCATCCATGCCCTTAAGGTTTGGCGACATTATTTACTAGGAAAGAGATTCTTGTTAATGACAGGCCATAGTAGTTTAACCAATTATTTTAAGAAACCTAGTTTAAATGCTCACCAGGCCAAGTGGGTTGTGTTCCTAAGCAAATTTGACTTCGACATCAAACATCTAAAAGGGAAATAGAATCGTGTAGCAAACACGTTAAGCTGGAAATTACATAATCTCTATAAAATTTCTTACAATTGAATAGAATTTGATTGTTCTGAGCACATCAAAGAAGTTGCCCTCAAAGACCCTGAATACCAATTTTTATGGCATCAAAGTAAGCAGATGAAGATTACAGGACAACAATCTTATTTTGACATCAATGACTATAATTTATTAACCTTTAAGGGAAGAGTATATGTTCCTAATCAAATGGAAGTTAAACAGTTCTTACTAGATGAGTATCATCGAAGCCCTTACACCGCACAACCTAGATATCAGAAATTGATCTCTGCAATAAAAAATAATTGTTTCTGGCTAGGTATGAGAAAAGATATAGTGGAATATCTAGCTAAGTGTTTAGAATGTCAATAGGTCAAGGTGGAATGCCAACACCTAGCCGGATTACTTAATCCTTTACCCGTACCTGAATGGAAATGGGACACTGTTACACTGGACTTCATAACAAGATTGCCAAGATCCAAGAAACAAAATGATTCTATTATGGTAGTGGTGGAAAATTTGAGCAAGGTGGCTCATTTTATTCCTGTTAAGTCCACATTTCGAGTTGTTCAAATTGTAGACATATTTATGCGGGAGATATTTTGATTACATTGAATACCAAGAGTAATAATTTCGGATAGGGATGTAAAGTTTATATCTTCCTTTTGGAAGGATCTCTTTACTGGATTAGATACCCAGATCCAATTCAGTACAACATACCACCCACAAACCAATGGGTAGACTGAATGGGTTAATCAAGTATTAGAAGATATGCTCTGCATGTATGTAATGCAGCAAACCGTAAAGTGGGAGGAGCATCTTCATTTGGTGGAATTCGAGTATAACAATAGTTATCATGAGTTGACCAAAATGACTCCTTTTGAGGTGTTCTATGGAAAAAGATGTCGAAATCCTGTCAATTGGAGTAGCCTAGAAGATAAGTTAATTTTAGGACCTGATCTTCTAATTGAGATGGAGCAAGCGGTGAAAAGGGTATGAAAAAATTTAAAACTTGCGTAAGACCAACATAAATCTTATGCATATAAGAAAATAACTCACAAGGAATATCAGGTGGGTGACCATGTATATGTGGGGGTTAAACCCAGAAGAAGCACTCTCAAATGGCCTGGGTGTACAAAGCTAGCAGCTCGACACTGTGGACCCTTCCAAATATTGGAGAGAATAGGATTGATAGCGTATAAGCTTTCTTTACCAAGCTATATTCGTGTCCATAATGTGTTTCATGTTTCTCTACTTAAGAAATATATATATGACCCCAAACATATCATGAATTGGCAAGACGTACATGTATTAAGTAAACTATACGGTACATGTTTTGTTTTTGTTATTAATGACTTGATGAAACTAAAAAAAAATTTGCGCTTCATATGATATGCAGGTCGAACCAAACAGAGATTTTCTGGTAGAACCCCTACTTATTCTTGATCAGAGAGAAACAACTCTATGAAGGTGAGCTATCACCCAAGTTAAATTGTAGTGGAATCACTTTAGCCTGGAAGAGGCTACTTGGGAGGATCAGGAATTAATACGATAATTATACCCTGACTTGTTTCGAGGACAAACTTAAAAAAAACACTGAGGATGGTGTTTCAAACAAGAGGGGGAAGATGTCACACCCCGGTACATGAACATTGGTAACTATTTGTCCTGGTAGTATAACTATGGTTAATTATTGTTAAAGGATTTTAACAATTGGGTTAAGATAAAATTACGAGACCAGGAAAAAAAGACTATTTCATTTTCTTTCATAAATGTAATTTACATATGCATGTAAATATACTCGTTGTTATTCATAAAGTCTAAGAGGGAAAAATCAAAAGAAGATACCCTAAACAAGGTTCATTAACTACCAAATAGTTAAGTAGTGGTGATTCTTGGCCTTCCTTTCCTGAGAAATAAAGAGGTCCCAGTGGAAAGGAAGGGGGTCCTGATATTTTTTCCAACTTCCTGAGAGGGAGGAAAAGAAAAGAAAGGTTCAACTAAGAAGAGTAGTTGAAACAATAGGTGGAGGAAAATTCCTGATCTGGGTTGGACCCAGTGGAATACCTCACACAAAATTATTTTGGACTGGATCGATAGAGGTTTTGAGGTCTGCAAAGTATCACAGGTTGGGAAAAATTGTTCTGGTAGTTGGAAAGCTTGTGTGTGGGGGGGGGGGAATTCAGACGTCATTTTCGATCCCATTGGAAGGGTGGAGGGTACTATTCCTATTGAGTTATTCCTGAACCGATAACCAACAAATAAGTATTCTACAAAAGTTATAATGTTTATTTCTCTTCTTGAATAAAGAAAATAATGCATGTAAGTTGTATAACATGTTTGATTTTGAGTTCGATATAGAATTGTGATCTTGTAAAGATGAAGAACAGTAGCAGGTTACTATAGTTGACAACTAAGTAGGTTGTGAAGTAAGTATAGATATTATTCTTTCTTTTTTAAACCATGACCCACAGGTTTGACCCAGTTTTCAGAGACCCCACTTAGTTTGGCCTTCAGGTTGAGACCAAAGGCCAAACAATTTGGTATCTTGATGAAATAGATTAAGAACCTTAGCGGGAGGAAACACCTAAGGAATTGTAAATAACAAAATCAAGAGTTGGCCTCTTAATAGCTCATTATTTCTTATACGGAGCATGTTATAAATAAACCAAAAAAGGAAGAAAGAATAAAAATTGTATTAGATACCAAAATCATGAAGAATAAATGTTGTTACAAACATAAATTTTACAACTGGAAAACAATCATAATATATGCACAGGAAATCAAAAAAATGTAAGTACATTTGGAAAACAACCATAATATATCCAAAGGAACTCGGAAAATTTAAGTATATTCATAGATATAAAAATTACTGGAAATTCGAAGGAAGCCTCTTTTTCTCAACAATAATTTCCAGAATCCATGGGAACTTGAAAAAAAAGTATGACTTTAAACAATTCATTAAGCAATTGTAAAGAGAACTATAGTTCTACCGGGATTGAGAGGTCCTGTATAATTAATTGAATAGGTCTAGTAAAATTAACTAAGTAGATCGAATAATTAACTGAACAACTAGTTTTTCTAAAAACCCTTAGCTTAATTAATATTGTGGCTAAATGTGTAGAAGTTCATTTGATTCAACAAAAAATTGTATTTTCTAATCATTCTGTAGAAACAATAAATTACGTACAAGACCAAAATAGAATCTAGAAATGAAACTTTAAGTTAAGAGGGCTTAACCAGTGGCCATCCCTTCAAATATATACATATATATATAAGCGAATGTTAAGCCTATGGCTAACAATGTCATTAGGGCCAACCGTGAATTGAGACAACTAAATTTAAGTTCCATTTAATTATCTAGTCGGTCTTGGGTTGACAGACATGAAGGAGCGTAACATGTTAAAACCCCAGAGGAAACCTTAACCCTCATTAGTGTTAAGAAGTACCTGTAAATGTAGCAATTTAGTTAATTTCCTCTGCTTTGCGCATGAGTTTGTAAGGAAGCCAAGCAACAACAAATTAAAAAGAGGTACCTACAACAACCATTAGGAGGGTGACCCAATTGGAACTAAACACATGAAGTCTATCAAGTAAATAGTGAGAACAAGACAAACCCTGCAAACCCGTGAAATTGGGCACACTTGTGTAGGAAGAAGCAACTTGTAGCCAGTTGTAACCTACGACAATCATTACTTCACTAAATAAGGGGAAAGTTGAATAAACACAAACATTCTCCAGTTACCTCCAAAAGGGAAGGGAACAACTCATTATAGCACGCAGCGGAGCTCCAAACCTGTTACAGAAAGGACAAGTTCAAGGGCAAGCTAGGATAAAGAAACCCCTCCATTGTTGACATAAATACTAGTAGAAAACCTTAATTGCCTCATGCCTGAAGCTGTGACACTAAAATTATGCAAATGTAGGTGCTAGGCAAACGAATCAGGCCACTAGTTGCAGAGCGACTTTGCCATCCTAGTGACGTAAAATGAGAAACAGGTTGAGGGTTCAGGGAAGGGTAATACCCTAACTACCCCTCTTCTAATCAGAGTTGTTGATCCTCAATGAAATCAACAACACGAAGTGACCTAGGTGTCAATTGTAGGACAAAGTTCGAGAAGGTTCTTACCACTATTTAATTAATCAAATTGATGTCGATGTTGGGTTATATACTATGTCATAAAAATAATCCAAATGTTGTGGTCATCGTGGAAGGTTAGTTATACCGATTAATCAAATTTAACAAATCAAACAAAAGGGTATGTAGGAGATAATTATACATGGTAATTAAATGGTTAAACTGTATTCAATGTTTCCGACCTTGGAGTGTTGGGAGTATCCCTAAACTTATTTTGACACAATTGCCACAACAAAATTTATTTTTTTATGTTTATATATGTAATTCTTATGACATTGACATGGAGGGGTGTTACTCGAAAGTTTTTAAATTGTATTCGTTGTTTGCATTCTATCAACTTTAGAAATTCTTAACTTTACATAAATTAAAATAAAATTAAAATTAAATTGTCGATAAATTAAACCATTTATTTTATATGTTCTTGTTAATAATAAATTTTTATCTAACTTCTCACCTAAAACAACATTACAATAATTGTTTCGAAAAATTTGTGATATAAAATAATTTTCCATACAATAAAATATTTGAGAAATTAGATATTTATTTCAAATTAATAGTTTTATCTAAAAGTAAATAAACAATATTTATTTTTAAATAACATACATTATTACTATTTTTAATATATTACTTAAATAAAATTCAAAAAATACATTATTCAAGTATCACATGTTGGAAAACATATAATATTACAAAAAAAAAAAATTCTCTTGAAATAATGTCACATAACAACAGTAATTATCAAGTGTTATAGTAATTATAAATCCCTTGATGGGGTGATATGAGAGGTGCATGAGGAAAGGGAAGGGGAAATCTTGTTGTACCGCTAAGGTGGATTATTTGGCTACGTGGAAAATTCACCCCCCTAATGAATCCATGGTAAGTTAAAGCCGTTGAGGTGGATCAATTGGCTATGTGGAAAATTCATCTCCCTAATGAATCTGTGGCAAGTGAAAGGATACATTGTAGATGCAAGCCACTGGCTTAGTTAATGTAGCATGAATGCAACAAGGAAAATGGAGGTGGACATTGATGGTTGAAATCACCTCAAGGACTCACATAGAATTATGGTGCACCAGAGCGAATTACATATGGTTTTACCATCACATCAATCAGAGAACATTTGAGATTTTCCAAAGGAAAGTTGGCCCTATAACTCTCTATGGATTAAGGTGTTTCCCTTCCTATTGTTCATGCTTATCTAAAGAAATGACTAGGCCCTCTTGGCCTGGTTCCTCCTTCCTATAATCGCTTGAACTTAACTAGTTTTGAAGGACATAGTTGGATAAGTTGAAATCACATAAGCTCAGACAAGATGGGTCAAGTACGTATGGGTATCCTCCTCATAATAACAACAATCCATCACGCAAAGGAACCATTAACCATTGGGAGTGAGAGCATGTATCTCCCTAGTTTGGTTACTAGATACTTCCTCGCTACAAGATTGCTCTACAAGTCACAAGAGTGGAATGTTTGGTCCATTTTAGAAGGAGCTTGCTACACAAGGCTCCTTGTACTATGCATATCTCTCCTTTTATTTCTTTCCTCAGTCAAAATTGGGATAGTTTTTCATCTACTCAATTTTAGCTCTCTATGTAGCTCTCTCACCCATTCCTCTCCTCCTCTTGGCTTGCGTTGGCCCAAGATCGTGATATAGTATGCAACATGATTATTATTCCCCTGCGGTGTTCTTTATATTCTTCATGTCTCAGTAAGCGAGAGTTTAGCCAATCGGTCCAAAATTATTTTCTCCCTTTTTTTATATTACAATTCTTCTTAGCTAAGCCACATGCCTTGCCAACGAGCTCACTCTAAGAGGGACACTAGTGGTTGCAGAGACTAAAATATTACTCAAGCTCATTCGATAGCTCACTATTTAAATAGAAATTATCAAAGAGAAGGAAACCACTCAAACTTACAAGTCATGGCTACTGTTTCAAGTTTGGTACCAAACCTAGGAAATTCACATGGCAGGAAAAATCAATACCCACACACTATTGACCTTTAGTGGCACATCAAGAACCTATTGGGAAAATTTTTATTTGAAAGTAACACACATGGGATGGATTACTCCTTTGCATGGAAGAACTTAAGTTATAATTTCAGGATATGGGTGAGTGCATGAAGCTTATGGAGGTTGTTAGCCTACTCCGCCAAGAAATCTTGAATATATAAAGCCTATTAATATCTCATAATGTTTTAATATATGCATCTTATTAGCATTGTTATTGTTATTTGACCTCATTTTGATCCCCACTTTATGTTTTTAGATGTTAAGGCTTCCATGCACTCTTTTGAAAATCCATCTTTTTGTACTCATGCTAATTTTCCTATGGGAACTACTCTCAAATTTTAAGTTTGGCTTGTTCAAAGAGAGAGGCTATTAATATATCATAATGTTATAATATATGCATCTTATTATCATTTTTATTTGACCTCATTTTGATCCCTGTTTTATGTTTTTAGATGTTAAGGTTTCTCTGCACTCTTTCCAAAATCCATCTTTTTGTACTCATGCTATTTTCCTATGGGAACTGTTACCGCTCAAACTAGCAGGGGTCTTAAAAGGGGATCCTTGGAGGGCTACTACCATATTAAGGGAAACAATGGAGCAATAGCCCACTATCACATCGACTATGGCTCTACTCCTTACGAACTTTCGTTGATGGCAGGAGACCTGTTATAATAAGGATCACTAAATTGAATGGATGAATGATCGGATGAGAGGTGATCCTAAGATGCTCAAATATATGGCTTGCTTGCTTTGAAAGAAAGATGAAAGGCTCTCTAGGAAGGGGTTAGGGGAATTCTAAGAGCTAGGGTTTGCTTATATGACTTTTCAAGAAGATTCTTAGCTCCTAAGATCCTTGTGGAAACTTGGCCTCCAAGTGGTCTTTTTGAAATTGGCTTCAATAAGTTGTGGGACCACACGGGACCATGTGGAACCGAGGTTAGATTAAGGGAATGGGGTTGAGAAACTAATGATGTGCTTGACCTGATCAGGAAGGAGAAGGGGATTAAGGAATGAATTTTCAATGAAAGGTAATGCAATGATCCTAGTGAGGTTTCTGTCCAAGGGAAATCTAAGGCAAGGAACGGTCCCCAAGATAGGGCTTGCAATATCTTGAGATGCCACCATTGTATTTGCTTGAAATTTGGAGGGCCTCTAGAGAAAAATCCAGCACAGTTGTGGACCAAAACTCGAAGTATTTGGATGGATAGATTGTGAGATAAGTGATGCCCTAGGACCCCTAATGGGCTAGGCATAAACAAGAGGCGGGGAGAGAATATTAGATTTAATGTGATCATCTTTTGGTGGACCAATGCTTGATAATTTGGGGAGATTTGGAGTCAAGAGTAATTATGACTATGGACATTGAATTTTCTATGTCAAGGAGGCCTCAAAGACAACTTCGCATAGCATTAGGGCAGCAACAAAAGCAACTTCACAAACTTTATAATTCGTTTTGCAAAATTGAAGGTTTATCAAGATGAATTTCAAGGAAGAAGCATCTCTAGGAATATTCATTCATAATACATGAAGCATCACTATCTAGAAACCAAATTTCCACAACTTCGCATAAATGGATGCAGTAAATTAGCCCTAATATAGCAAAATCCCAGCACCAATGTATGTAAAAAAAAATAGAAACAAGAATATAATTAAATTGCACTTACATGTATTAAGAGTATATCCAACCATCAAGAATTTTCCAATCAAGAAGATCCAAGACAAGAGAAAATAATCCAAACATCAAAATTCATTCCATGCTCCAAAATTCGTCCTCCAAGAAGGATTGTGAAATTCTCAAGAGAGATACAATTCCAATCCAGGTGATGATGCTAAAAAAAAATTCACATGACTTCTATGTATACACTTTTGATGAGTTTTATTTAGCTAATTAGGTCTACATTAGCCCCTAGAATAAAATAATGTGCAAAATAATTAACTTTAGGTGACAAGCCCACCAAACTAGCTCATAAACAAAAGAATAAGCCTCTCCAGAGGTCGAATGATCAATAATACATGTTGTTGGGCCTTCTAAGAATCCTGATGAATTAGATAAGTGACATAATGATGAATAGGACTCCCAAAAGTAGTGGATAAGGGGTTGGCCCCTTGTTCTCCAAATAATAAATCATGGTGCTCCCAATGGGTGTGGGGGCATACAAGTAACCTCATAGGTCTCCAAATAGATCGGAGATGTCTGTAGACCATCTAAAAGTGCTTATATGATGGTGTAAGTGATACCACATCAACATACAGGTCCTAGGTCATATGCCAAGAGCATGTTAAAGCTATGGGGCCAACTGGGCATGGTAAACCAGGTGCATCTTCCTCATCCAATAAGTGAATCTCGGGCAATATCTGAACATCTCCAGGGATCCATGGATTGTTTTCTACTGATGTGGAGGCCCATGGCTCTCTACACACACCCTACATGTCCCAATATATCCCTGTGAAGGGTTAGGACCCCGTAAAGGGAGACCAAACCCAAAATGAAGATGATTTGTAATCCCACATAGGATCCAATGTGTCCCCTTGCCTTCCAATACAACAAGTCATTTAAAGAAATCAAGTTAAAGAGCTTACAAAAAATGGACAACAAGTGGGCACTTCACAATGGCATGCCCTTCAATAGTAGGATTTGGCATGTGCTAATGCCTTCAAGCTTCAATGGAGGTTAACCAAGTGCCCTATTAGGTGGGTTCTACTTTTAAAGGGGATGATGTCCAAGGTACATGCTTCAAATGGTGGTGGCATGTGATAAAGTGATGGAACCGAGTGGGGATCGAGGGGGAAATCTTGGGTCACATGCCAAGGTACAAGGGTAACTAATAAAGGGAAGCCCACACTTGAGTATATATTGTATAGGAGGGAGTAATCGTGGTACATGAGTCACCTCGGCCTTGATTTTTCCACCCTTATTCATTTTCCTTTTCCATTTTATGATTTTTTTTTTTTGGTTAGTTGCTTAGGGCTCAAGGAGTAAGAGAATGATATGTAAAGTATGTTAGTGGATAACCCCTTTGAGGTGGGGTGGTTCATTGCCCACTAGGAGTTGGGACAACCACGGAGTCCTGAATGATAAAAAGAGGCTCATCTAGGGCTTATAGGAACTAGGTGATGCCATGAGAATGGGGTAAAGCTCATGCATTGGATTTTTCCCACATGCTAAATGTGTTTGTCTCGACCATATTTTGCATTTTGTGGTACATTTTCCTGTTAAATGTGGCCAATTATGCTTTGACTTTTCTTTTCAACTACATCAACCTCTGAGACATCGTTCTAGGACCAACCCAAGGTGTGGGCTAGGGGAAGGGGAGGCTAACCATGTGTGAATCCAATGGAGGAATGTGGACCCAGGTGGGATAAATGATGAATGGGCTTATAATGAGTGGAGGGGGAGTGATGTATGTGGATGAGGGAGTGGGACCACACAACCAAAATCAAGGTTTCCCATGAAGTTCCGTCTCAAGAGCCCAAAGGTCGGTAAAATATATCTCACAGGACTAGGGTCCAAGGTTAACATCCAAAAGAGGTATAAGGGACAAGAGAAAAAACCTAGCCCACTCTTTCTGTCGAATCACCCCATTAATCCATGCCCAAAATTTTCCATGATAAGTAAACTACAATACTCAATTACCAAATGACAAGGCATACCTTTAGGTTTAGGAGGCCCACCTTCAAACATACGATCATGACAAATGGGTGAGGGATTGCATGACTGGCTCAGGTGGCAGAGAAGTGGCACAATGAGTCAGTTGGTGGCTGCAAGGGGCCGTTGGCTCTTGGTCTGGGGCCATCTTCTAGAAAAAAAAATCCCTAGGGATATCACCCACAAAATGGTGGGTAACATCTAGCTCCAACTGGGATGTGATCTCTTGGAAAGTGGGAAAAGCTACTCGCATGGGAAGTCACAAGAACACCAACAATCTCTTAGTTATCGTAGACCTGTTACCTGCACAAATAAAAGACTAAAACCATGGGTTAACATGTTTGTATGGTGTCTTATGATCACCCATGCTTAATGTTAGGCCGTAAAATCAACAAATATTATAAGATGTGAAAATTCTAATCTAAATGAAACTACTCTACTATGAGCAATATCATATGACATTAGTTCTAATGAAAAAATCAACATGAAATGCATCCTACTCTAACATGCATATGGTGCAAAACTAATAATAAGTGTAATCATAAAGCCATTGCAACCACCATATCATCAAATCAATATAATTATGCCTGCTTATATGATTCATGCAGAAAATCCCAAAGCGAATGTAAGCCTAAACACATGGAGGATGTTGTGGGTGGGAGGTGGGAAAATATGGTTTCCATGTGAGGTAAGAGGAATCCCTAAGAGAAGGAACACAAGTCAATCTAGAAATGCAGAGCCTTCCCTCTAAGTAAACAATGGTGGAATGAATGATTATCCTTAAGAACTTCTTATCATAATCATCACTCATAATAATGTGCTTTGTAGTTTCCCCAAGGTTGTGATGAGAGGGGAACGAAGGGTGAAAGAAAGAATGAGTGCAACAAATAGGTTGCTCAAGGTGATGGTCACATTGGAGAGGGGAGGTAATGGAATGATCAAAACCCTGAGGGTGTCTCCAAGGAGGTATAGTATAATAAATGTGGGTCTCTTCCTTGACACTATACTTGGAAGGGGGAAAGGGCTCACAGTCACTTGAGATCATATGACAAAGAGTGAGGGAATCACTTGATGAAGAGCCAAGAATATAAAAGGGTAAAGGGGAAGGTGAAGTCTCAACGAGATCCTTTTCTTGAAAATCAACTCTAGATGCTCAAGTGATTTGAATATACTCTCATAATCATAAGGATTGTAGGTATGAGCAAGGGCCTTATCAATCCTATCATTGTTGGCATCGAAGATAGGGTCTTCCCAAAAAGGAGAGTCAATTGTCTCCAATTTCTCTCCTTTATGAAAGGGTAAATGGTAGTTCTCCTTCCCAAGGGTGTCGATGGATATGTCATCATAAACAATGCTTAGGAGAAAGGGAGGACCACTCTCAACCTCATCTTCCTTGTCGGTGTCATAAATGGGAGCACAATCGAATTGAGGACCAATAATTTCCCATTTCTCCTTTTCAATATGGAAATAATTTCCAATGTCATTTTCCACTGGGCTAATGGGATTATCTTCCCCAAGGTTCTCAAAAGGAGAATCATCAGGAGTGCTATCCTTGAGAAAGGTAATGTTAGTCTCAACTTCAATTTCCATAGACTCATTCTTTCCTACACACATGTTTTTAGAATCATCTTTTTCATTGTGGATCCAACGATGACTCATATTCCTTCTCGTTACTTAGATTCTCAATGTCTTGATGATGCTCGATGAAGGCTTCCTCTTGGATGCTTAATACAGGGTATACTTGAAAGTTTCTAAGAAATCCATCAACGAACTCCTTAATATATGAGATGATCTCAAGTTCATGATCATGCAACCATGAGTTATGACCATTGAGAGATCCCATGAACAACAACATAAGGACATCTTGGTGAACCACTTTCTCTTTTCAAGCATGTGCATTAAATATTTCTACATGGTCAATTGTGGAGAGTGGATCACCATCAAACATGGGCACCCCACGTACCATTGTTCACGTGACATGATTAGGGTGGCAAGGGACACTGCGATGTCCAAAGTGGGAAAATCTTCAAAGAAAGACAACCTTTTTGAGTTATACATGTCGATTATGTAGGAGTCGCCAGGGTGAATTTAAAGATGCCTACAAAAATGCTAGCTTTACCCTACAAGTGTCTACCTTAAAGTTCAATGAAGAAATAGGGCTTCGTTCTTCCAATGGAGTCGCCAATAATGATATGTTAATATGTTGTATTGGGAACAAAACACACGTCTCGTGTTCCCAGCAACAACACCAAAAATGTTACCGCTTAAACTAGTAGTGGTCCTAAAAGGGGATCCTTGGAGGGCTACTACCAGATTAAGGGAAAAAATGGATCAACAACCCACTGTCACCTCATCTATGGCTCCCTACTCTTTACAAACTTTCACCGATGGGAGTAGACCCGTTATAATAAGGATCACGAAATTGAATGGATCAATGATAGGATGAGAGTTGATCCTAAAATCCTAATCAAAAGAGAGGCTCAAATTGTTGGAAATAATACTGAGAGGGGGGGTGAATTAGTATTATCAAATCAATATAACTTTTTCATTTCCATATTCAGATTCATATACGCTACTTCAGTTAAGGAAAACTGCGTGTAGACGCAACTGTGTGTAATGAAACAAGCGTATATCTAGTAAACTTATAATTCAGTTAGTTGCTTCGTAAAGAGTGCATCAGAACATTTTTAACCATATGAATAGTAAATAGGAGCCGTAAAGCAGAACAAATCATCACACATAAGCAACACACATGAACACCAAGATGTAAGGTGGAAACCCAATGTGGGTGAAAACCACTTGCTGCAATTCGTCTCTATCTTCTTTTAATTAGAAACTTCTTTTACAATGATTTTGTATGGTGCAGT
>APFE030404160.1:0-28027 GCA_000404065.3 Pinus taeda
GTGCCGAGGCCTGAGGGCAAGTCCGTGGTTACTTCCAGATGGCTTTACAAGGTAAAGCATGCTGCAGATGGCAGCATTGAGAAATTCAAAGCGAGTTTTGTGGCTAGAGGGTTCTCCCAGGTAGAGGGAGTTGATTATGAGGAGACCTTCGCTCTCGTGGCTCGATATACTTCGATTCGCTCCATTATATCGATAGCAACAAAGATGGGTTGGAAGATCCACCAGATGGATGTGAAGACCGCATTTCTCAATGGCTTCATACAGGAGGAGGTGTACATTGAGCAGCCACAGGGCTTTGAGGTGCATGGGAAGGAGTCCCATGTGTGCAGACTGAAGAAGGCCTTTATGGCCTGAAGCAAGCTCCCAGAGCTTGGTACTCCAGGATAGACACTTATTTGCAGGGGATGGGTTTCACAAAGAGTGAGGCAGATCCGAACCTTTACTTTATTGTGATAGGTGAGGAGCCTCTCATTCTGGTGCTGTATGTGGATGAATTGGTCATTACAGGTGCAGAGAGACTCAGGCACTGCAAGAGAGATCTTGCAACGGAGTTTGAGATGAAGGACATCGGCTTGATGCATTACTTTTTGGGTTTGGAGGTGTGGCAGGAGGAGGGCATTTCTTCCTGGGGCAGGGGAAGTATATTGTGGACATCCTTAGCAGATTCCACATGGAGGATTGTAGACCCATGTCGACACCGATGATCACCAACTGGAAGAAGCTTCATGCTTCGGATTCCGAGTTGGTGGATCCCACATTGTACAGGCAGCTGATTGGTTCCTTGATGTATTTGTTCAACACTAGACCAGATATCTGTTTTGCAGTCAACACGATGAGTCAGTTTATGTGTGAGCCTAGGAAGGTTCACTGGGTGGCTGCAAAACAAATTTTGCGGTACTTGCAGGGGACAGTGGATTATGGTCTGGACTACAGGCAGGGAGATGGAGTGAGATTGGTAGGATACACTGATTCTGATTGGGCAGGTTGTGCTTCTTATAGGAAGAGCACTTCAGGGTGCTGTTTTGGGTTGGGTTCAGCAGTAGTGTCATGGTTCAGCCGGAAGCAGCAGTCAGTAGCACTGAGTTCAGCAGAAGCAGAGTATATGGCAGCCAGTCTAGCTAGTTGTGAGGCCATCTGGCTTCGCAAGATGTTGTTTGGCTTATTTGGTCAGCCGTTGAAACCTTCAGTGATTTACTGTGATAATCAGAGTTGCATTAAACTCACGGAGAATCCAGTATTTCATGACAGGTCAAAGCATATCGGGATCAGATATCATTTCATCAGAGACTATGTTCAGAAGGGAGCTGTGAAGCTTGAGTATATTTCCACTGATGAGCAGGTAGCAGACATTCTTACCAAAGCCTTACCACGGTGCAAGCATGTTTACTTCAGAGACAAGATGGGTGTGGTGAGGAACACCTTCCTCGGTAAGAGGGAGTGTTGAAATTTGGTACCGGAGGACAGGTGGTTCCCTTAGGCTTTGATCTTTGGCCTAGGGAAAAGTGTCCAAAAGATTTTAATTTTTCTCCTAAAGTGACTTTATAATTTTTATAAAGTTAAAATCTAATTTAAAAGTGACTTTAAGTGATACAGTTACTAAGTCTAATTTTAAAGTGACTTTTATAAAGTCAATGAAAAATTAGAAAGGAAAAGTGACTTTGGAAATAAATGACTAAGTGGGTCTTTATTAAAGTGGGTGAATTAAAAAATAGAAAGTGAGATTTAAATGTGCATTTAATCTCAGCCATTGATCTAAATCTATTTCAGCCATTGGATTTAGAGATCACCCAAAAGTCACTTGGATCACCCAAAAGTCATTTGGAGTTATATTAAGGGAGGAAAAGGAGGAAAAGATCACATTCGATTCAATTCTTTCATGAGCAGATTGAGAGAAGGAGAGCAAGAGAGCAAGGGAGATTTCTGGACAGTAAGCTGCAGAGTATCAGCAGCGGAGTAACAACAACGAAGTTTTAGCAGGGCTGAGATAAGTTGTAAAAGTTTTCTTGCTGATTTTTGCTGAATATTTCTCTTACTTTAAAAAGGCATTTTCTAGAAATAAAGAAGAGCTCTCAAACTGGTTTTCCCCAAGAGTTGTAGGGGGTTTTTCTAGGGTTACGTTGACCAAAAATATCAGTGTTTTAATGGCTGTTTATTATTGTTGATTTTTATTTCTGCAATTTCCAGCATTCTGTAAATTTTCCAGAATTTGTGTTTTCAGAAATTTTTTTTTTTTTTAGCCTGTTAAATGTATGTTTATGGGAAAGGGCATTTAACTACATGGGAGAAATAAGGAGAAACTGAAAACCGGGGTAGGAAAACAGAAATTTTAATAGGTAGCTTATCTCTGAGAAGAAATATGGTGACTACATGCCTCTGAACTGTGTTACAATGAGGCTCGGAGGCCCATTTATTGTTGAGAAACAATGAAAAACCCTTCACATCCCAAAACCTAACCCTAGAAGATGAAACACCAAATTGTTGGCCCCGTTTGGGTAAATTGGTACATCAATTTCCCGGGGTCGTAACTTTGGCATATGATCTCCGTTTGACGCGTACGATAGCTCGTTAGAAATATCTATCCGAGAACTACCACTTTGGGAAGGGAAAGATTAGTCCATGGACCCATGTTGCCCCCATATTTCCCAAAAAACGTCGTTCAGGGCCTCAAAACGGCTCCAGAAGTTTAGGACCCGAAAAACTCCTAAAAATAGTAAGTTGTGCTACAATTAAGGAAACTGAAAATGCTGAGAGAAACAATGATGGGGGTCCAGATGGACTTGGCAGGTGGCGACCAATATCCACCTAGATCATGAAGTCATCCAGGTAGCCTTTAAACTGCTCTTGCTCTGCAATTGCATAGTAGATGAATGCTTCTTCAGTCAATCTCTAGTTTAGTTTATGAATTAAACATCTGACTTACAAGCATTCTAGATGCCCTTTTGGTAGCTCAGTAACCTTTCAATACATTCCTCTATACTTTTCTCTTTACTGTCCATCATAGCTCAGCTTAACTCGCTGAAAACAGCTGCACACTAAGCCAAAACCCACTTCAGTTGTGCTCCTTGGCCCATCACACTGTCTGTCACTATAAATCAGTATGCATCGCACCTCCTGAGTGTGTAAAGTACGATGCATCCCTGTTTCTGTGAAGCCCAGGTGTGATTATTGACTGAACCTATTTCCATTCTAGAAATTGGGGGTTTTTGTCCTTGTTTTGTGTTTTGTTTAGTTGTTTTTGTTGCTTATGAACAATGCCTCCTTACTGAAGCCTGCTTGCATCACATAGATCAGCCTTCATTGATTAAGATTAGTAAATGTTTTTATGTATTTGTTCATCATTTACAATCCTTTATCGAAAATTTTCTTAAATCGATCTGTCGTTTTGGTACAAAAAGTGTCGTAACTGTCGTTTTGTGTCGAAAAGAGAAGTGTCGTGGATTATTCCTTCACTAGATAGTCGATTGAACTTTTCGTCATATATTTCATTTGATTTGTTGATATTAAAAGTGTCGAAAGCATTTTTTTAATTCAAAATTGAAAAGTGTCGTTTAGTATTTCTTTTTCTTTTGAAGAAGAAATTGTCGAAAATGTTGCTTTGAAAGAAATATTTGAGATCTTTACTACATTTAGTTTTCCTTTTGGGCATTTTTCACATTAAGGAGAACAAAAAACAAATACATGCATTTGCATCTACATTTACTTTGTGTGCGAAAAATGATTTAGGAAAATGCACTAGTGTGTGCTCTTTGCTTTTTGTTTGAAAGAATTGTAATCTTCTTTCCCTAGTAGCTAGGATTTTCATTGCTTAAAATAAACAACGATTGTTTATCATTATAGATTGCATTTTAGGAATTTCAAAAAATCATCGTCACGTGGTGAACCATTGAAAGGAAAACTTTAAAAAAGATCAACTCTAAAATAAATTTCAATGAAACTAACAACGCTTTGGAACTTAACGCAACACATCTAGAGGTCTAGGCTAGAGACGTGTTATGGCGTCATAAAAACTAGTAACTATCGTTTTCATTGAAGGTTGGGTGATTCCTCCTCCTTGATACAAAAATTGCTAGCACGAACTTGTGCTCCCTGTACCATCGCATATATATTGGGAGACCAATAGGATTATACCCTTTATCCATAAGAAGCCAAGTCTGTCGCCCTATTGATCGTAATGCACTGAACACATCATTCGGGAAGATTGATTGCCATACGTAAGTCCTCAATAATTTCTCTTTAATTTATCACCAAGTTGTATATTGTAGTTTTGCGATTGGTTTGGTAATCCCTCTGTCTATATTTTCCAGAGTAGTCACTTTCGTCCCTTTTCGACTCTTTAAAATAAAAGGTCCATCTGAGCACTTGTGACTTGAGGCTCATTAAAAATCAAAGGGGACTAGAGTCATCTTTAGCTTTTTCTCGACTATTAAAAATTGAAAAATCAAAGTTGTGTCAAAGTGTCATTAAAATTAATTGAATTCAGAATAATATCATTTTCGCCTTAATTTTGAGTTGATCAGGAAATCCACAATCATGGAAGAAAGTCAGTCAAAACCCCGTCGATCACGGAGACTAGCAAGTCAACTATCTTTGACTCTAGAAATGAAGCCATTCCAAGCAAAAAAAGTCTTGTTTAACCAAGTCCAATTCATCTGGTTTATTTGAAACTTTTGTTTCAACATCGTAAGAGACTACAGTTACTCCGATCATTTCTGGTACATTTTCTTTTAGAGAAGAAGTTCCGCAGTTACAAGAGGACATTAGAACTAATCCTAGTGTAATGGTAGACACTTTTATACCTGAAATAGCTCCATCTAGAGTTTATCTAGAAACTAAAGTTCACTTACTTGAACATATGGAAGTTGAGTTTTAGAATTTAGAAGGTGTCACCCTTCCAATATCTATCACTGCAGAAGCTATACCTCCTTTGGCTCAATAAATATTTTACGGACTTTACAGTCTATCCCTTCCACCTGGTTCGATTGCTATATAGGAGATAGTAGAGGATCCTCCATCTAGTACCCCATTACATGTTGGAACTGGGATTCATTTGTATCATTCTACTCCTGAGTTTGGTTCTTTTAATCATACTTCATCACAAGTCCTATCAAATCGATAGGAAATATTTTGGATAGACTAAACATGTTTGAGCAACCATCAACATCTAGGATTGTGTCATCTATACAACTACGACATAACTTCTTGCTTCGATTCCTACAATGTTTGCTGGTATACCATCTGTTCCATCTAGTAATCAATCACTAGCAAGAGTCCACTTAGAGGCTTCTTCGACAACATGGTCAGCTCCTATTTATTCATCTAGAGTTCCATATGGTATTTCTTACGTTGAAACTCAACAAATTGATCCTGCATGCCTATATCAATTTGGGCAGATTAGTCTTCAAAGACCGATATATCCTTTGAACATTGCACTGTCGCCATATGGAGGGCAGTATGTGTTTTCATTGTTCCCTCTTGGGGAACAACCATATGAGAGTTTACAACAAAATTCAGGTCAAACTGGAATTACATCCAGTGGTTTGGTACCAATACTACCACAACAATCAAGGGTTGTATATTCAATGCAATCGATCCAACCTATGTCGAATATTCTCACTATACCTGCTATTGTGACTGTGTCACAAGTACAAGAATTGCCTGTTATGTCTCAACCTCAAGTCTCTTAGGTTGCAATACGACAGCCTCTTGTCTCTATGGCTCAATCACAACATCAAGTTAGTGCTTCCTTACCTGGAACGACTGAGGCTCAAACAGGTATTATCAATTCACATCTTTGTCAATCTTCCAGTATTTGGCAATAGTAAATGGTCCAACAACTATGGCTGGTACAATACCAACAACCACAATTCCAGCAAACCCAACTTCAGTTTGGTCTTGGTGAATATCAAACCTACCGAGGACCTGAGCAACCAGGCTTTGTAGGTAATTGACAGCCGCATTTTCAAAATGGTTATCAACAACCAAACTATACTGGTTATGTCCAACAACCTTATCAATGTTACCAGCATCAGATACATTATTCTGGTATGGAAAGACCTACTGATTAGGTAATTCCATCTTATCCTGGGTATGTTTCACCTAACCTGAATCAACATTTTCCTTTTGTAGCAAATCTAGAATTACCAAATTTGAACCGGTCGATGAATGATCCAATTGCATATGCCCCTTGGTGGCTAGTGATTCCTCATAAACTTCCCTCTAATATTCCTAATTTCAATGGAATCCATGTGAAGATCCATCAAATCGCGTGATAAATTTTCATTTGTGGTGCCCATCTAACACCTTGAATGATGATTCGATTAAGCTTCACCTTTTTCAAAAAACAGTCACTGGTCCGGCAGTGAAATGGTATATTGAATTGCCTAGAGCTTTGTTTGATAACTTTACCGCCCTTGCCACTACTTTTCTAACCCACTTTCAGCTACCCATTAGGTACAAAACAGGAACAAAACTCCTTAAAAACTTTAAATAGGCCACGACCACTCACATATCCGATCATATTCATGAGTGGCGCATCATCGTCGAATGGTAAAGACGTATGTTCCTGATCAGTTGTTAATTGAGTGGTTTATTAAGTCCTTATTTCCATCTATCACTGAGGATGTGGTGAAAGGAGGAATTGTCACTGAAGAGCAAGTCATTTCTCATGCCCAATATTTAGACTTGATCTATACTCAGTCTGGCACACTCTACGACAAAATTCCTGACGCTCCAAGACCACAATTTTCCATTCCACCTACTCCTAAATCGAATAGGGATTCTCATGCCGGTGATGGTGTGATCGGTGCCTCAAGCACGCAAACTGCAAAAGCTCCATCTAGTAAATCTCTTGTTGTTTCTAGTTAGAACGTAAACGACAAACCTCTTGCCTCGGAGATTAATGCCATGTCATATGACAAGAGCATGAATCCAAAGAAACTAGGGGGCAAGAAGAAAGGGAAAAATAATAAGAAGAAATAGGAGAATTCAACTCTTGAAAAATCTTTTGAGAACCCTACTGGGCCAAAGAAACCTCCTCGTTTTCCATGTTACATATGTAACGAGGAGAATTATATGAGAGACTGTCCACATCAAGCTGAGGTTGTGAAATTTTTAAAGACTTCAAGTACCTCAGTGGTGTTGACTAATCCATTTATGAACCTAGAAACTAATCTGATTGCTATCGATCATGCTTCCACATCCCAAGTGCTTATGCTATCCATCTCAAAACAGTAAAATGATGCTTTGATATCAACAAGGAATAAATATTATGGGAATCCATCTTCATCAAACAGCCAGGCTATAGATCAACCTAGTAGTTCGACAACTACTTCCCCAGAAGTTGTTCCACCCATTATTCATGAATTAACTATAAATCTACCAAAGGGAGTTTTACATAAATCGACATTTAGTTTTTGTTCTTGAGCTGCATAGAATTATAAAATAGTGGAGGATCTGGCTCAATCACCATCTGCTATGTCGACACTTGAGGTACTGCAAAATTGCCCCTCCCAAAAGCAGCCTTTTTTATCAGCAATAGGTGGGATTGATCCAGCGGATTCCAATCTTGTGGCCTTTAATCATAAAGGATATACACCTCAGTTACCGGTCCAGCTTGCTTTCCCTATACAGGTAAAAGCCCTTAATAAAACTATTCATCGAACAATCATTGATGAGGGGGCATCTACCTATATTATGTCAATGAGTTGCTGGAAAACTCTTGGTTCACCACCCTTTCCATGATCATCAACAACATTAAAAACATTCGATGGAAGAACATACACTCCGTATGGGATTTTAAGTAACTTGCAAGTTGAACTGGGGGGCAAGACAATATAGATTGAAGTCGAGGTCATTGATGGAAACCTTGATTACAATACCTTACTGGGAACGCCCTGGATTTATGCTATGGATGCCGTCGTGTCTACAAAATTTAGAAAGATTGCATTTCCCTTCCAAGGTGGAATTACAATCGTTGACAAACTAGCCTTTTTTCCTAACAATTCACAAGCTTCTGGAAGCATTCCATTGATCCATGGAAGTTCTCAATCACTTCAAAATGTTAGAGTAGGTCTCCTGAAAGACCCATCCTTAATTGGTATTTTTTCCCTCCCGCCTCCATCTGGTCTTGCGGAAGTGGCCACAGTGGAAACTTGTCATATGATCTCTTCTACATTATCTAAGTCTAAGAAGAACTCTAACCATTTTGATAGTGTGGATCACCGTGAGGTGTTGCCACCAAGCCCCATAGAATATTTGTAGCAATCAATTTTCTGGGCCTAGGCGGCAAACCCAAATCAGCACTCAATGAGTCTTTGGATAGATGGTTCTTTAGAGTATGGTACCTCTTCTGATCATTGGTCTCATATACATTCTATAGATGAAGGAATCATCCCATCAATGATGACAGGAGAGACATTGTGGGAAGATTACCACCATCGCTCCCACCTTCATGATAATAATGAATATTATTCAAATGACCTCAATCATCCTTCAATTTTTTATTTTTTATTAAATAATTTAAATATAGTGGATTCCGAACAAAATCTGTCCAATATTGAAGAAACTATCGCCATTAATATCTCGACCCAACCTAATGTTGTAGAGAATATTCACGTTGGCAAATCTTGTTCTCCATCAGAACTGGAAATTTACTACGCTCTCTTTCGCGAATTCAGAGATGCCTTTGCATGGTCATATGAAGAAATGATAGGCATTGAATCAAGAATTGTTGAACATGAATTCAAGATGTATCTAGATGTCAAAGGAATATGACAACGACTTCGACCTGTCCATCCGAAGAAAGCCACTACTATTAAAGCAGAAGTTACAAAATTTTTGCATGTTGGTTTTATTTTCCCTATTCCTCTCACTGATTGGGTATCGAATATTGTTCCTGTAATGAAAAACAAGGAACGATTAGAGTGTTCGTCGATTATAGGGATGTAAATCAAGCATGTCCAAAGGACAACTATCCTACACCCTTCATCGACCAAATAATTGATGAATGTGCCGGATGCGAAATCTTTTCATTGATGGATAGATTTTCCAGATACAATCAAATCAATATCCGCCCACAGGACCAGTCGAAGATTGCATTTATATGTCCGTGGGGCACATTCGCATACCATAAATTACCTTTCAGTTTGAAGAACGCAGGGGAAACTTTTCAAAGGGAAATTAGTTACACCTCCCATGACATCAAAAACACCATTCAACCATACCTCGATGATCTACCGGCTCATTTGCAAAAATGGACTGATCATTCGCAACAATTGAGAGCCATATTTCTACGTTGTCGACACTACAATATATGAATCAATTCACACAAGAGTGTGTTTTGTGTTGGTTCTGGTCAATTACTTGGTTTTGTAGTTTCTAAGGATGGAATTTAACTCGACCCATTTAAGGTTCATGTAATCCTTGACATGCCTCAACCTTCAAATTTGCTGCAGATTCAGAGACTCTAAGGGAAAGCTAACTTTCTGAGGAGGTTCATTACACATTATGCTAAACTCACTAAAGGTTATACACATCTTTTGAAAAAAGGGGTACCCTTCCACTGGGATCAGATTGCACAAGCTTCCTTTGATGCCTTAAAAGATTCTCTGATAAAAGCATCATTAATGTATGCTCCTGACTATCAAAAAGACTTTAACCTGTATCTCGCCGTTGCAGATACAACCATCACCATGGTTTTAGTGCAAGAAGATAATGGAATAGAACATCCTATATATTATTTAAGTCACAATATTAATGATACAAAAATCAAGTACTCTTATGTTGAAAATTTGGCTTTAGCATTCGTTTAAGTGGTACAGAGATTTCGACACTATGTTCTCTTTCACAAAACTACCATTGTGTCATATTGCTACCCTATGACCTACATTCTGTCGCGTCAGTTACTGGGGGGAAAATATTCCAAATGGATAGCCATTTTGCAGGAGTTTGATCTAGAATTCACCAAATCCAAATCAAAGAAGTCTCTCATCTTTGTGGAGTTACTTTATGACCTTCCCTCATCATCCAAAGACTTAACATCCAAAGCATCAATCGTGGATGAGAGTCTGTTTCTGATATTATCAAGCGATCTCTGGTACGGAGATGTATTAGTCTATCTCCAAACCCAAAATTTTAGGCCTAACATCTCTTTCTTTGAATAACAGCGTACTCGATACCAAGCCAAATACTATCTGATCATTGGTGATACACTTTACCATCATGGTGTTGATACAGTTCTACGAAGGTGCCTCACACACGAGGAGGCCAAAATTTTTTTGAATGATTGTCATTCAGGTTCTTGTGGGGGGCATCTATCTGGTTACACTACTGCACAAAAGATATTATGATCTGGTTACTTCTGGCCCACCATATTCAAAGATTGCATAATTGCAGTCAGAAGCTGCCATGCTTGTCAATTTTTTTATCGCAAAACTAGATTACCACCTATACCACTGCATTCAGTAGTTGTTGTTGGGACATTCTCTAAATGAGGCATTGAATTCATGACATGTAACCCCACCTCAGCCGGGGGACATGGGTATATTATAGTTGTAGTCGACTATTTTACAAAATGGGCTGAGGCAATACCTACATTAAAAAATAGCGATGAAACATTTCTTTTCTTTTTTAATCATGTAGTTCCTAGATTTGGTGTACTATAGGCTATAGTCACAGATCATGGGTTGCATTTTTGCAATCACATGATGATCGAATTGAATTCCAAATTAGGACTCTCCCACAATAGTTCTACTCCATATTATCCATAGGCTAACGAATAGGTTGAGGCAATCAACAAAGTCCTTAAGCACATGCTGCAAAGAATCATTGGAGTCCACAAATGGAATTAGCATTTAATATTGTACTTGGATTTGTGGGCATACAGGACTTCGGTAAGAAATGCAACTATATTTATGCCCTTTCAGTTGGTGTATGGTCTGGAAGTTGTCTTACCAATTTAGTGCAAAATCTTGTCCCTCAAGCTTGCAATTGATCTGCTTCCCAAACTTCGGAAGAAGAGGCTCGTTTCTTGGAACTAATCCATCTAGATGAAACATGTCGTGATGCTGCATTGGCTAAAGAAGCACATAAGAAACATGTCAAGGTGGAATATGACAAAAATGTCAAGCCTCATGTGTTCTCAAAAGGTGACCTAGTCTTGCTTTATGATCAGGACTCTGACAAATTCGAACCATTATGGATGGGACCCTACATTTTTAAATGAGTATTGACAAAAGGAGCCTATGAGCTGGTCAATTATGATGGGATTCCACTGTCGTAGCCCCGAAATGGGTTGTATATTAAATGTTACTACGCTTTATTAAGTGTAGTAAGCTCATTGTATATATGCTTTTATTGCATTCTTTTAATGTGTTTTCTTTTAGAGTTGTCATTTTGGTTAGGTAATCCTCTTCACTTCTGTTGCAGATGTGAGACTTTTTGGAACCATTTGTTGAGTATGCCGACGGAGCAAATCATAGTATGCAGAACTTATCTTTTACAACTTGGGCCATTTTCGCTCCAAGCGGCGAGTTAGTGAGTTTCAGGGGGATGTGTATTGGTCGATCAACGAACAACATCACTGAGTATAGCGCATTGATTTAAATTCTCTCTGATGCCATTTCACATGGCATACACCGAATCGTTGTCAGGTTAGATTCACAACTTGTCATTCTACAACTTAATGGTATTTATTCTATTCAGAACCCAACTATTTATTGCATGTTCCTAAGAGTCATGATTTTGGAAAGAAATTTTGATTCCATTCAATATCAACACATTTCCAGAAACTTAAACACATTGACGGATTCATTAGCAAACTATGTGTTAAATAGACATTTGTTGCATTTGTAAAGAAAGCATTTCACATCAACATTTGTATCAAGATTCCATAGCTTAACCAAAATATAACTCCAAAAATAAAAAATAGATAGTTGTTTATAGTTTTAACAAAATGTTTTGTGTCTAAGACAAAATCATTCATCTGACCAAAACTCTCAAAATGAATGTTGAAAAGCATCCTAGACTAGTGATGCTGGTGATAACATGTCACCAACTATGCTATCATGCACAAGAGCCTAGTCCAACGACTCAGTACGCCAGTAGTATGGCGCTGTAACCTCAAAGGTAACTCATTGATCCTGACATCCTGAATATCGAGAGTGAGTCCCTCGATCTGATCCTGCAACATTGCTAGGGTCTCTAACATGTCCAGATCCCAAAGGATGGCTCTCCCTACAGCCTCTCCTGCTGGAACATCATCTGTCGCCCGCGGGCATGCCACTGGTCGTGCTGGTCCGATATATGCACACGCATATAAGTTTGATTACTCTTGGTAACATTAAAAAAAAAAGAACATTATAAAACTAATAAACAAAGATGTGGTCGAATCTTCTTACATATAGCACTCCACTGCTCGTCAGCTGGTAATGCCAAATCTGGGTCACCTCGGAAATCCATCCCGACGTATGGATACTCCACAAATACCATCTCCTAATGGTTGAACCACTTTAAAAAGTCATCAGAGAAGAAAATTTGTGACTAGCCAGCATGCCTGGCCATAAGATCAACCCATCTCTGCATCCGTGGTTCACTCGGTGCTGGCAATCCCACTGAAATGTTCTAAGGCTACATCAGTGGAATCCTCTCCAAAGAAAAAGTAGTCAATATGGAACCATAGCCAAAATTATTGGTTCTTCCATTCTTTACTTTGGAGAGTTGTTCTTCTATGACAGGAAGTACCACCTCACACCAATTGAACACCTTCAGTTTTAGGGATTCGAGGGCATACTACGTATAAAATTTGTTCGTCAAATGTAAGGTCGTGTTGCTAGCCAATCTAGCAAAGGTAAATAAAATGGTCCTCAAGGGCCAATTAGTGACATCCCGGATATTGATCTTGCCATCTCTCCAAGGCTAAGATCGATCCTTGCAAAACAGACGAATATAGTCTTTCACGGATTCACCTCCACGTGCGAATCATGATAGTGAAAGAGGGGCAGCACGCCTCGACAATCCCGTTAGAAAGTAGATGTCCTCGACTGTCAATGGAATAGATTTACCTTTGATCTAGAATACCTGGTTAATCGGACCCCAAGCATTGAGAAACTACTGCAACAAATTGATCTGTTGCCTCATGCTGGATATGCGAAAGAACTTCAGCAAGCCATAGTTTCTCAATGCGTTGACTGTTCCCTGATCATGTAAAGCAATCATGTCCTCCTCTTCATGTTCTCATTCACACCATGTGACGACAATATTTATCCAAAAAATATCTGAAATGCAGACAAAAGATGAGTTAGGATCCAAATTTGAGCAAAAGCAGGCAAACATTTGATAAAAAGTTGTGTAAGGATGCCCTTCTACGCCCATCGCATCCTGCCTTTGAGCAAGGTGAGATGCATACTGACTGGCCAGTGTACAGCTCTGTATGCATTGTACCTTTTGACATAGGTTAGGCACGATGGCTGGGGAACGAATTATTCAAATCTCAGGGGCCCAGAAAAGTTGAAAAACTAACTCAGAATCAAGAAAATATGGAATGAAAATGAAGAGCTCAGGGTTAACTCCCACTTGGTCCTGACGGCGTGGAGAATAGTCCACCGGATATCCCAAAATTGAATGGTGAAAATTGAGGGGGAAAACCACTCTGGAGCTCCAAAATCCCAAATTTGAAATGAAATGATGAAAGTGAAAGGTAAAACTACTTTTTATATTTACTATTCATGTACTTCAAGTAAAATGTTAGTTTTAGTTCATTTTTCATACATATATATATGTATTTCTAATCAATTTGATGTAGTGATTGAACAGATTGAACGACTGACAAAAGAATCTGATGTGCTAAAAATTGAATTGAACATTTTGACCACCGATTCAAGCATAATTTTGTCATTTCAAGCTTGTGTAAAAATGAAATTGACATCGAGCATAGTTCCCCCACGGTTCAAGCTCATTAAAAAATGAACCCACCTTCGATAAGTAACCTTTGTGATTGCCATTCTATTAGCTTTTGAGCCTTGGTTGTGTACCTCTCATCACCTCCATCCTTTTGGTCAATCATACGCTTTCACTTGGTTGTTTACCTTTTCTGAGGAATAATTGCGACGAGTGGTCTTGTTAGCTAACCTCTTCACATAAACCACCATGTTTTGAGAAGTTCCAAGATTACCTGGAACCTGCTGCTACCTTAGACACCACTCATTCCTAAAAAACGAGTCTCCTTTAAACCCTTTTTAGACGCGTTAAATATGAAAATATTATCGAGCAATTGGCCTTTCCAGCTCGTTAAAGTGATTGGAAGTGCTATCCCTCCTGTATGTTTTAATATTTTTCAAACCCGAGGGATTATCTCATGAAAAAGTTCGAGCGCTTGTCTTTTTCAGCTCGTTAAAGTGATTGGAAAAGTCATCCCTTTTGTATTATTTTATCCTTTTTCAGACCTAAGGGATTATGCTACGAAAAAGAACTATTGGAGTTTCTTTTTTGTCCCTTTTCAAGCTCTCTAAAAATGAAAAGGGCTGAGTTATCCTTGTTGTTAAACATGTTAAAAAAATAGTGACAAACTTGTCCATTCTAGACAAGAACGAGTTTCACTGTTGCTAGACTCGTTAAAACATAGCGACAGGTTTGCCCGAAGGGAAAGTTATAGAAAAAACATATGTTATCCTCCTCAAGCTTAACAAAAATAATGAGGTCCTAGTCAGCAATGAATGGGGGAAAAGGGAAAAACTTGAAGAAATTAATGGTAGCAGGTCTCTCTTGAACATGTCACTTTCACTCCATCACCATTATTGAGTCGGGTTGGGTTATTCCGTTCTCCGGTCATCTAACCATTGGTTTTCTACACCATCCATCTTTTGGGGTTAACGCTACCAATCCATCTTAGTGTCATCGACATGTTCAAGAGAAGTCATTCAGTTGAGAAACCACAATCTAGTTAATGCCTCATCCACTACAATACCTTCAAAATTCATTTTTCATGACCACCATTCCTGAACCTTATGTCGTCAGATTGTTTTCACCTCTAGAAAATCATTTTTTTCATTTCATGTCATGGATGTGGGATACATTAAGGCCCTCCTATGACAAGTCACTTCTTGTTGACATCATCTCATTATCTAAGAAGTTGACTTAGAAACACCCCTTTCAGTACTTTGAAGCTTGCATGTCTCAATGGAAAGTTTCTCACTTCTGGTGATAGGTTGACATGAATGGCCTACAACCAAAAGGCTTTGCGTGGTGTTCAACATCGGATCATATAATCACACCACGTGAATTGTATAGTAGTACCTTGAGGGTCATTATCATTATCGGTGATTCCTCTCGTGTCTGTTAACAGCTCACATTATTAGCTGGTAATCAGGCGATGTCTTTCCATGTTCGACTTTAGAACATCTCTTGACATGGATTGACTTGTACATTGGGAAAATATTGAATGAGTTTGAAGACCCCAGATCTAGTTTCATCCATCTGGGTTGTGATATATTTAGGGATATAAAAACATCAAATATACAAAGAAGCTACACAGATGGTCATTTGAGCCAAGGATGATGAATCTACACCTAAAGAATCACATTTCTACATCTGCAGATGACTATCTAATCTATCTACATGAAATGAATTTATAAAGTTGAGCATGGGAATGCCCGCCTCAGCTATATCATGAAAATTATATTATGGTGATATATTGTATTGTATCTTATATAGGTCACCTTCCATTTCAAAACCTCAGATCCTCATGATAAATAATTTCACCTGACATCAATATTTACGACTTCATGCTTTATGGGGCAATTGTTATAGACATATTTGCTTTAACCCCAATCTTATATGTCAATAAACTAGGGCTCTTCAACCCCTAAAAGAGTTGTTTCATACCCTAAAAGAACATGGTCATCTGATTACATTATTCCCCAAAAGTTCCACCTGTAAAACCAGCCAAAATGCCCTAAATTGGACCATACAGGATGCTACACCGGCTAGGTGTGATGCATACTATTTGGGCCTTCTATAGGGTGCAATGAGCGAGGATGGACAAATGTTCAAGACAATTTGTTAAGTGGATGGTCTAGAAACTTCTCCTATCACACTTACCTCTCTATATTCGCCCAGGGATGAGTAAGAGATCCAAGAAATCTCCAAGTGGAACCAAATGTAACAAGTGGAATGACACTAATCAAAACCCTAGAGATGACTCACACCCTTGCACACATCTATAAATGGATCCCTCATTTAAGAGATCTAGAGGCTAGAATATTTTGAATTATAAGTGTTGATAGTTTGTATTTGAGGAAAGAGCATTGTATTGTTGGTGTGTTCTTGCTATTTCATGAGGTGAAGAGGGATTGATGCTGGGAGGATGATGTTGGATTAGACATTTGGGTTGTAATCCTCCCTTCTATTTAATAAAGTTCTTCAAGTATTCTTCCATATAATTGTGCAATTGTGAATGCTATTGTATGTTCATTATATATATATATATATATATATTATATATATTATATATGATGATTCTGTAATGTTTATGATATAATAGATCAAGATGCTTTGACAGTTATTTGTCACTGTGTTTCTATAGGTACTCTCCAAGCAGGATAAGTACGAGGAGGAGTCGCAAGCTCTTTCAAGTGGGAGAGAGGTCAAGTGATGGATTAAGCAGAAGCTCTAGGTTGGTCCTATTATCTTTCTCTTATCTATTATACATAGAAGAAATCATGAATTGCTTTAAACTGTTGTTTCTAGGGTGGCTGCCAAACCTAGAGGGATAGTCGTTTGAAAAGACACTAGTTTTCCCAGAAACAATAAGAGTGTGTGATAGGGAGTGTAGCGAGTTCCAAGTGTGTTAAGGAGGGAGTAACGTGGTATGCTAGAGAATTCTAAGGCATGCTAGAGTGCGAGGGTAGCATCTGACCAAGATGTGCCAGGTGCTATTGTGTGCTAGGAAGTGTTACAGAGTACCATGGAAACAAAGGGGTCCACTAGGTAAAAATAATGCATCGAAATGAATGAAAAAGGTTTTGTGAAGGGAATTGTCAGTGCGTTCCAGGTGTGTTGAGGGAGTGACAATATATTATTTATAGTCGTAAGGAATGCTAAAGGCTAAGAAAATGATATGACAAGATGTGCCAACTGATAGGGTGTGCCAATGCATGCTAGGGAGTGTTAGGTAGTGCCATAGAAAGACAACGGAGCACTAGTTTCAAATGCATGGAAATGAATGAATAAGAGTAGCTTACAAGGAGTGTCAATGATTTCTAGGTGTATTAGGGAGTGAGTGACAAGGTATGCTAGGTAATTCCAGGGAATGTTAGAGTGTTAGGGTGACATGCCAAGATGTACTAGGTATCAAGGAGTGTTAGGGAGTGCCATGGAAACACAAGGGAGAACTAAACCAAAATGCATGGAAATGAATGAATAAGAGTTTGTGATAGGGAGTGTTAGTGAGTTTTAGGTGTGTTAAGAAGGGAGTGACAAGGTTATATGCTATGCAGTGTCAAGGAATGCTAGATCTCCAGGGCATGTCAGGGAGTGTTGGGGTGTGCCAAAGCATGCCAAGGTTTGTAGTAGGTGCTAACATGTGCAAAAGGATTGTTAGATGTGCCAAGTGGTATGCCATGTCAAGATGTACACTATGTTGCTCAGTTGTTTTATGGACATAGTTGGACATGAGCCTTGACTTGGTAACTTGTAACTTGTTAAGTTGGATAAGATGAAACTATACATGAGTAGCCTAAGATGAGTTATAGTCAGTTCTTAGGTGAATAAAGCATAGTCTAGTTGTAGTAATTGTAACTTGGTCAAGTTGTTGTAGTCGAGGAAAGAGTTGGCTAGGTTCCTAAGTCCCAAGAAAAGTAAGGGTAGCTGTGAGTGAACTATAGCTAAGGAGTGTCAGGGCATGCCAAGGAATGAAAAGTCATGCTAACATATGTCGAAAATTTCCAATGCATGTTGAGGAATGTTTCAAAGGAGTGTTAGGGCATCACAAGGGAGGACTAGGTCAAAATACATTGAACTGAAGAAATTATAAGTGTGTGCCAAGGAGTGTTAATGAATTCTAGGCGTCTCAAGGAAAAAGTGTGTTAGGAGAAGGTCAAAATAGGAATTGTAGGATGCAAGAAAATGGCTACAATTATAACAGGTTGGCCAAAGCAGGTTCAGACAAAGGGAGACTTTGGGTTGGTTATGACACTATTTTGCTAATGACTTGGTTGGGTTCCCAAGTCACAAAAATAGTAAAGCTATCTATCAAGGCATGACAACTAGGGAGTGCCAAGGTGTGTCAAGGAATGCCAGGAAGGTACTAACACATGCTATACAATTCCAAGGCCTTTTAGGCATGCTAAGACAAAGAAACTACTAAGTCACGCCAAGATGTTCTAGGTACCAAGGTGTGGCATGAATGCATGTTAGGGAGTGTTAGGGCCAAGTACCAAGGAAACACGAGGGAATGCTAGTTTCAAATGCATGGAAATGAAGTGTCAGCAAGTTCTATGTGTGCTAAGGAGGGAGTAACAAGGTATGTTATGTAGTGCCAAGGCATGCTAGAGTGCTAGGGAATCATACCAAGATGTGTCAAATGCCAAGATGTGCCAATGAGTGCTAAGGAGTGTTAGGCGGTGCCAAGGAAACATAAGGGAATATTAGGTCAAAATTCATGTAAATGAATGAATAAAAGTGTGATAGTGAGTGTCAGTGAGTTCCAAGTATGCTAAGGAGAGAGTGACATGGTATGCTAGGTTGCGCTAAGTCATGCTAGATTTCTAGGGTGACATGCAGCCAAGATGTGCCAATGTGTGTCAACATGTGCTAAGAAGTATTAGGGAGTGCCAGGGAAACACAAGGGACCACTAGGTCAAATTAATGCATGGAAATGAACAAATAAGAGTTTGTGACAGGAAGTGTCAGTGAGTTACATATGTTTTGAGGGAGTAACAAGGTATTGTAGGTAGTGCTAAGGCCTACTAGAGGTCAGGGAAACATTCCAAGATGTGTTAGGTGGCAGGGTGTGGCAATGCATGCCAGGGAGTGTCATGGAGTGCCAAAGAAACAAAATGGATCACTAGTTTCAAATACATGGAAATGAATGAATAAGAGTGTGTGAAAGGGAGTGTTAGTGAGTTCTGGGTGTGGTAAGGAGGGAGTGACAAGATATGTTAGGTAGTGCCAAGAAATGCTAGATTTTTAGGGAAATATGCCAAGAAGTTCTAGGTGCCAGGGTGTGCCAATTCGTTCCATCGAATGTTAGGGAGTGCCACAGAAACACAAGGGAGAAATAGTTCAAAATGTATGGAAATGAACAGATAAGAGTGTGTGATAGGGAATGTCAGCGAGCTCCAAGTGGAGGCAGTGACAAGGTTATATGTTAGGAAATTCCAAGGAATGCTAGAGTGTCAGGGAGTGTTAGGGTGTGCTAGGGAGTGAAAAGCATGCCAAGAAATGCAGGGGATGCTAATACACACCACATAGTGCTAAGGGATTGTTAGACATGATAGGTTATATGGGATGTCAATATGTAAATTGTGTTGCTTAGTTGTTTTATATCCATGGTTAGACATGAGCCCTGGCTTGGTAACTTGTTAACTGGGATGACTTGAGATTGGACATGGGTAGCCTAAGATTTTTTATAGGCAGTTCTTAGGTGAACAATGCATAGTCTAGTTGTAGTAGCTATAACTTGGTTAAGTTGTTGTAGTTGAGGTAAGACTTGGTTGGGTTCCCAAGTCTCAAAAAGTGTAAGGGTAGTTGTGAGAGCATGATAGCCAAGGAGTGGCAAGGTATGCCAAGGAATGAAAAGGCGTGTAACACATGGAAGATTGTTTCAATGGATGTTGGGGAGTGTTAGGAAGTTCCAGGGAAACACAAGGGAGAACTAGGTGAAAATTCTTGGAAATGAATGAATAAGAGTGTGTGCCAAGGAGTGTCAGTGAATTCCAAGTGTCCCAAGGATAAAGTGTTTCAGGAGAATTTCATAATAGGACTTGTAGGAGGCAAACCTATGGTTATGATAAGGCATGAACAAAGCAACTTTAGATAAATGGAGACTTTGGGTTGGGCACAATATTGCTTTGTTAATGAATTGGTTGGGTTTCCAAGTAACAAAAAACGTAAGGCTATCTATGAGGGCATGATAACTAGGGTGTGCCAAGGTGTTCTAAGGAATGTAAGGTTCCCAAGTTGTGCAAAAATGTAATGTTATTTGTGAGGGAATGACTACCAAGGTGTGTTAGCGAATGATAGGTCATGACAACATGTGCTAGATAGTGCGAAGGCATGCCAAACAAGCTAAGATGTATCGAGTGCTAGGGCATGCCAAGATGTGCAAGGGTGTGACAATGCATGCCAGGGACTGTCAAGGAAAAAAAAGGAGAAACAAGTTAAACTACAAGGAAATTAACACATAATAGGGTTAATAAGTCATCAATTTACGTTTTCCATGAGGTACATGATAGGCACACCAGCACTAGGTTCCAAGTCTTAGTGCATTCTAAACGCCAAATCTTTCCTTGTTTCTTCTCATCTACTTTCCAATAATTGATCTCAAATAACTTTAATATTAAACCATGCCAAAGCATACCAAGTGATCTCAAAGCATGCCAAGCATGCTAAGACTTTCCAAGTGCCAACATTGCGAAGTGCCAATGTGTGTCTATTAAATAATATATTTCCTACACACACTAGTGGAACTTAATGTAAAGGAAATTTGCTAGATAATAAATCTAATAGAGATGAATCACATGTTGGCTCATAGGAAAACTATATTCTTATTACTCGAGGGAAATGATACACACTAATTACCTCTTAACAAATTGATTGACTCTAACCACTATGGCCTTGGAAACATAATGAAAAGGACTCCACAACAATGGTCTTAAATCCTTATCTTTTGACAAAAAAAATAGTAATAGGTACATAGCGTCATCAAAAAATCATTGGAATGATCAATCATGACGAACATTTTTTGACCGTCACCAAAAGTAACCAAAAAGAGCATTGGTGAGGGTCAATAAAAGATCATCACTAGAAGTGTCACCAAAGAGAGAATTAGTGATGGGTCTTTAATGACCCTCACCAAAAGTGTCACCAAAGAGAGAATTAGTGATTGACCTTTAACGACCCTCACCAAAAGTGTCATTGAAAATGGCTTTGGTGACAAACCTTAAAGTACCATCACTATATATAGTTACAGCAATGTTTTTTTAAGGACTATGACCATATGCGGCATTGGTGGTGGACCTTAAAGGTATGTCATAGGCATGACCCTCACCAATGACATTTTTGCTTGTGGTGTGAGTCAACCTAGAACTAAATTCATCTGTCCTTGGGGTACATTTTCCTACTAGAAACTGCCATTTTTCTTAAAGCATTTTGGTGCCACATTTCAATGGGAAATTGATTACACTTTTCATGACATTAAACACATCGCACAAACTTACTTGGACGAACTCCCTGCTCATTCTAAATATCGGGTTGATAACCCAATGGATCTAAGGGCCATTTTCTTACGGTGTAGACACTATAATATAAGAATAAATCCACACAAATGTGTTTTTTGCATTAGTTCTGGTCTAATTCTTGGTTTATTTTTTATTTCAAAACATGGAATTCATATTGATGCTCTTAAAGTCCAGGAAATCATTGATCTTCTTGAACCTTCTTCGCTCGTTCAACTTCAATGACTACAAGGCAAGGCTAACTTCCTACGAATTTTTATCACTAATTACGTTGTTTGACCAAAGGATTCACTTGCCTGATTAACGAATGGGTTCCCTTCCATTGGGATAGCACTACTCAAAAAGTGTTTGATGCCCTAAAATATGTACTATTTAGGGCATCTCTCTTATATCCCCTTAATTACCAGCGCAACTATTTCATGTATCTTGATGCTGCCATTTCTACTATAGCAATGGTATTGTTATAGGAAGATGATGTCAGGAATTAACATCCCATATATTATCTAAGTCAAAATATTAATGATACCAAAGTCAGATACCCATGTATAAAAGTTGGCTTTGGCAGTCGTTCAAGTCATTTAAGGGTTCTTCCATTACATATTGCTCTAGAAAAATATGATGGTTTCAGATTGCAAATTTTGTCATGTAAACTATTGGGGGATAAATAATCTAAATGGATTGTCATCCTACAAGAGTTTGTCCTAGAATTCATCAAATCTTAGTCAAAGAAATACCTCATTTTCACTGAGGTTATGTGTGACCTTCCCTCCCCTAATTCTGAATCAACATTTGACGATTCTATCCCTGATGATTCATTGTTTATGATTTCATGGTGTGACCCATGGTATGGATACATTCTTATATATCTACAGACCAAGACGTTTTGATTTGATGCCTCTTTCTCCGAGCATCAACATATTTGATACTAAGCAAAAAATTAGATCATTATTGGTGACACCCTTTATCGATGCAGTATTGATATAATTTTACAAAGGTTCCTCACACATGAGGAAGCCAAGAAATTCCTTAATGAATTTCACTCAGGGGCATGTGGTGCTCATTTGTCTAGTTATGCTACTGTGCAAAATATCCTACGCATTGGTTACTTTTGGGCTACCATTTTTCAAGACTGTATTCTCGTTGCCTAGAAGTGTCATTCATGCCAAATTTACAATAATAAGACCCATGTGTTTTGGAGAATTTGGTATAAATACTAATTCCATACATAAGTAGATGTATCTAGAACAACAATTTAAAGTGTTTTAGACTTTTCATATAAGCAATAGATAAGATGAGAATATTAGAAGACCTACTTGTAGTTACGCTTTCCTCTCATCTCCCTTGTATCGATATTGTTGCTCCTTCCCATACTTAATGTGCTTGAGAAGTACCTTGTAAACACAACAGAAAATAAAGAATTGATCAAAGTACATGATCTATTGAATATAAGTGAAAGGAATCAGATATAATTCACGCATATAAGCATTATGAAACAATACAAACATATGGGGAAAAGGTTCAAACACTTTATTAGATAGAAGAAGGAATTACAACCATTGGTGTCTGACTTAAAGCCATTCCTCTAGCTTGGATCCCATCCACATCACATGGAAAGCATGACAAACTTGTAGCACTACAATACTTGCTTCAAAGCCAAATCTCATAGCAGCATTATCTCCTTACAATTCAACATAATCCAGCCCCTAATCACTTAGATGAGTGGTCAATTTATAGGAATATGAAGGAGGTTTTGTCATAAATGGTGCCATTGAATGGCGTTCCACACTTAGAATTAGTTCCATAGAGGAAGGGATGAGAGGATAGGATTCACCTTAACTCATTCCTCATCCATTTTTGAGCTCATAGGAGTTGATAAGTGAGGGAACCTTCTAGAAGACTCCAAAATATAAGAATATTTCTCAAACCCTATGTAAATTTCTCTCATTCTCGCCCAGCGTAGGTGAAAGGAAACCTAAGTGCTTCGAAGAGAACCATGGTAGTGGATTCAACTACTCTGCAATGCACCTTTATAAGGGCTTACCTGTGCTAGTCCCTCTAAAGGCTATTTCTGGATGTCTTCAAGTCATGAAATTGTCTGGGAAGGAGGCATCCAAAGGGGTGACCTGTTTAGGGCATGAAGCAACTGAAATTAGGGTTTGATGAGCCCTAAAACACTGATATGGATGTTGGGATTTGATGTGCCCAAATGGATCTATAACAGATGCCCCCTAAAGCATGAAGTTGTAAAATGCCAATGTCAAATGAAATGCTTTACGATGTGATGAGGAGGTATCAAAGTGGAAGGTGACCTACATCAATTACAATACATATATCATGATATTTTATTTTACATGAATTGATGAGGGAGGCCATACCCATGCTCAGTTTATAAACTTTCATTACATATACATAAATAGTCGTCTACATATATAGACCCATGATCAGAATGATCATCAATGTAAAGCCATTGTACATATGATTTAGTACTCCTGAAATCGTACCCTGGATGGATGAAACTATATCCAAGGTCTTCTATCTCATTCAATCATTCACTCAAGTACGAGTCTAACCATGTGAATATGTGATCTGAAGTCGAACATGGGAATACACCATCTGATTACCAACCAATGATGTAATTTGTTAATAGATGCGAGAGAAATCACTGATAATGATAATGATCCTCAAGGTACTGCAACAAATTTTGCATGGTGTGAATGGATGATTTAATGTCAAACACCATACAAAGTCTTTTGATTGAAGGCCATTGATGTATTCCTATCGCCGAAATCAAGAAACCTGCCATTGATGTATGCAAGCCTCAAGGTACTGAAAGGGTTTTTCTAAGTAAACTTCGTAGATAATGAGCTGATATCGACAAGAAACAACTCGTCGTAGGAGGGCCTTGATGTACACGACATAAATGACACAAGATGAGTGTATTCATTTTAGAGATGAAATTTGACTGATGACCCAAGGTTTAGGAATGGAAATCATGAAAATGAAGGTTTATGGTATTGTAAAGGATGGATTTTGACTCAATGAATTCTCTTGAACATGTCAGCAACACTGAAATGAATTGGTAGCATTGAATGAAAATAATGTGATGGATGGTATGATAAACCAACAGTTTGATAACCATCAAGCTAATAACTTATTATGAAACCAGCTCACAAAAAGATAGAAAAGATAGATCAACTCCTTAGAATTCAACCTCTTTAAGGGGGTAACCTCCTTTACATTACACAAATGAATGATTCCTTGATGATTCAAATGAAAAAACCTACTTTCTAGATATAGGAGTCTAAGGAGTCACAATATAACCCAGCTGACCTAACAATAATAATATAAAGGCACTAAAATAACAATAAAGGGATTCTATGGGGCACAATAATAACAATATGGGGGCAATAGGGCACAATATTATTAATAAGGGATACAACTACAATAGTAATGGGGTAATCACTAGTATTGTAGGGACCTAACATGCCACTCTCCTTCAAAAAAGTGTTGTCCTCAACACTTGAGTAGTTCTAGATGCTTCTGTATAAAATTATCATCCTCCCATGTGAATATTAGCGGATAAGTTCTTCCACTTGATGAGATACCCCGAAAATTGATCGATGTAGCTGTCGAGTTCTGTTTCTGTGACTGCTCCTAGGTTTCTAATATAATTTTCCTTCCTCAAACAAGTTCTGCAATATTTTTAAACTGGAGCTTATTGCCTATAACCTTCTTTAAACATGAAACATGGAAAACGGGGTGCACTCGAGAAGCTGCAGGAAGCTCTAATTTGTATGCCATAGTACCTATCTTTTGCAACACCTTGTACGGACCATAATACTTTGGTGATAATTTATTATCCTTCTTAGCTTGCTTGAGGGACATTTGTTTATATGGTTGTATTTGTAGGAATACCCAATCACCTACATCAATACTTTTTTCACTGCGATGTTGATTTACCTGTTGTTTCATTCTATTCTACGCCAACACGAGGTTATCCTTTAAAAGTTGGAGGACTTGTTATTGATGCTTGTTGTGATGTTCCACTGCTTAAACCTTATAATTTTCTCGTAAATATGATGTGATGGATGGTGGCTGATATCCATAAAGTGCCATAAATGGGGTCATTTTTCTTGTTGTATGGAAGGAAGTGTTATACCACCATTCAACCAGAAGCAACCATTTGAACCATTGTGTCCATTTATCAGATACAAAGCAACAAAGATATCCTTCCAAATATCTGTTTACTATCTCAGGTTTCCCATCAGATTGAGGATGATAAGATGACCTATGAGCTAACTGCGTACCGAGACAAGAAAATAATTTTTTCCAAAAATTTCCAGTGAAAATGGGGCCTCTGTCACTTACAATAATCTTTGGATTTCCATCTAGATTTTGAATTGTTTCCATAAATGCAGTAGAAACTGTACTGGTTTTAAATGGATGTGATAATGCACAAAAGTGTGTATACTTGGTAAGTTTGTCAAATACCACCATGATGACACTCTTTCCCTTGGACTTGGGTAAAACTATGCTAAAATCCATTGAAAACTCCTCCAAACGTTGGCTTGGAATGGATAAAGATTGTAATAGACCCGAAGTCTTAATTTCTTCAACTTTATTTTGTTGGAAAACCAAACATTCTACCACAAACTTTTGAATATCCAATTTAAGGCCATTCTAAAAAAATTCTTTCTTAACCCTGTGGTAAGTTTTTAAAAATCCTGAGTGCCCTCCTAAGGGAGAAGTGTGCAATTCCATAAGAATCTTTTGTTTGAGTAGGGAATTCTTACAAAGGTATAAGTGATCATTGTACCATAACGAATCATTTTTCCAGCTAAATGTATCAGATGTATTGGAAACTTGTTGTAACTTTCGAATAAGTGCGAACAGTTCTTCATCATTCTTCCATTCCTCCCTTGTTCCATTTGTGCAATCTAGTTGGATAATAGAAATGGCACACAACAATGCTTCCACATCCTCATCCTTTCTTGAGAGTGCATCTGCCACCACATTTTACTTCCCTTTTTTGTAGATGATTTCAAAGTCATAACCCAACATCTTTGTGACCCACTTTTGTTGCTCTTCAGAGGATAATCTTTGTTCTAAAATGTATTTAAGGTTATCATGATCCTTTTACCTTGAAGTGTCTTCCCATTAGGTAGGGTCGCCATTTCTTAAGTGCATGGAGTATTGCCAACATTTCCTTCTCATAAATAGCTTTTTGTAAAAACCTTCCCTTGATTGGACGACTTTCAAAAGCAATGGGTCTTTCATCTTGCATTAAAACAACACCAATTCCATTTCCTGAAGCATCACATTCCACAACAAAGGTTTTTGTGAAGTCCAGTGTAGCTAAGATCGGTGCTTGGCACATTGCCTCTTTAAGATGTTCGAAGGTCTTTGTTGCTCCTGGAGTCCACAAAAATGAATCTTTCTTCAATAATGTTGTTAGAGGTGCTGATATTCTCCCATAATTCTTAACAAACTTGCGACAATACCCTGTCAACCCAAGAAATCCTCACAGATGCTTTATGGATGTGGGGATTTTCCATTCCTTAATGGCTTTAATTTTGCTAGGGTATACCTTCACTCCTTCATGAGATACAATATGACCCGAATATTCCACCTCTTATACTCCAAAGAAACATTTGGATCTTTTTTCATATAATTGTTTCTCGTCCAATAGTTGTAGCACTATGTCAACATGTTTAACATGATCTTTCCAAGACTTGATGTAGATTAGTATATCATCAAAAAATACTAACACAAATTTTCTAAGGAAGGGTTTGAAAATGGAATTCATCAAACCTTGAAATGTAGAAGGTGCATTGGTAAGGCCAAAAGGCATGACCAAAAATTCATAATGACCCTCATGAGTTCTAAATGTTGTTTTTGGAATGTCTTCAGTCTTCATTATGATTTGATGATATCCTGAACGAAGATCAAACTTGGTGAAGTAAATTGATCCATGCAATTCATCCAGTAATTCATCAATGAAAAGAATGGGAAACTTATCTTTAATAGTGAGCTTGTTGAGCTCCCTATAATCCGAAAACATGCGCCATGATCCATCCTTCTTGTGCACCAATACTACTGGAGCAGAGAAAGAACTTTGACTTGGTTGAATTATACTAGCCTCTAGAATTTTTGCAACCATACATTCAATTTCACTCTTTTGGGCATAAGGATATCTGTATGGCCTGATGTTTGGAGGAACACTTCCTGGAATCAAATAAATAGCATGATCATGATCACGAATAGGTGGGAGACCTTTGGGAGTCTCAAATACCTTGGAATGATTGTTCAAGACTTTTTGGAGATATGGAGAAATAGATGATTTCTATGTGGAAACATCTAGTGAACATAATTGTGCAATTACACCTCGTTGTTCCTTTTTTAGAAGCTTTGTGATACCGTTAGAGTTGATTATCTTTCCTGGTTTCCCTACAATACCCCTTAATTCAACTTCCTTTCCTTCCATAGAAAATTTCATGAAAATTTCTTGAAATTTAAAGGCTATTATACCCAAGGATCGTATCCATTGGACTCCTATTACACCATCAACACCTCCCATT